>RJWT010038032.1:0-12922 GCA_004365215.1 Cuniculus paca
TGTTCCTTTTGCTGTGCAGAACCTTTTTAATTTGATGTAATTTCGTTTGTGGATTTTTGGTACTATTTTTTGTGCTGTTGGAATATTATTTAGAAAGTTGTTTCAAAGTTTCAGGACTTATACTTAACTCTTTGGTCCATTTTGAAGTGATCTTTACAAAACTGAGAGAAATCTAGTTTCATGCTTCTTCATGCAAATGTCTAAGTTTTGCAGCATCCTTTGTTAAAGAGGCTATCTTTCCTCCAGTTCATGTTTTCGACCTCTTTGTAAAGAATCAGATAGTTGTAGTTACGTGTATTGGTTTTTCTGCTCTTTATTCTACTCTATGGGTCTATATTTTATTACACTACTATGCTGGCTTTGATACTATGACTATCCAGCATGTCAGGTATTATGATTCCTCCAACATTCTTTTTACACAAAATTTCTCAATTACTCTGGCATATGAATTTAAAGATATTTTTTCTAATTCTGTGAAGAATGTCATTGGTATTCTGATGAGAACTGCACTGACTCTGTATTGTTTTTGGTAATAAACCCATTTTAAAAAGATTAGTTCTGCCAATCCATGAACAAAGGGGGTCTTACAATTTTCTAGTGCCTTCAATTTTCATTGTAGAGGTTGTTCATCTCTTTGGTTAGGTTGATTTCTAGGTATTTTGTTTACTTTTTTCAACTACTGTGAAAAGAATTACTGTCCTAATTTCTTTCTCAGAAGTTTGTTACTGGCACACACAAAGTTACTGGGTTTTGTATGTTGATTTTGTACTCTGCCACACTGCTGAACTTGTCAGATCAAAATCTTCTGGTAGTGTTTCTAGAGCCTACTAAGTAAACAATAATTTGGCTTCTTTCTTTCCTATTTGTATCCCTTTTATTTCTTTCTCACGTCAAATTGGTCTGACAAAAATTTCAAAGTACAGTACTGAACAGGATTGGAGACAGTGGACACCCTTGTCTCATTCTTGATTTTAGAGGAAATGCTTTTAGGTTTTCTGCCTTCTACATGATGTTGGGTGTGGGTTTGTCATGCTTATCTTTTATTAAGGTATCTTTGCATATCTTGTTTCCTCAGGACTACTATCATGAAGAGATGCTGAATTTTATCAAAGATTTTATCTAGATCTACTGTGATTATTTTTATCCTTGATTTTATTTATGTGGTGTACTACATTTACCAATTTGCATGTGTTGAACAATCATTGTATCCCTAGGATGAAAATTAATTGTGGTGTATGTCCTTTAATGTGCTGTTGAATTCAGTTTGCAATAATTTTATTGAGGATTTTTGTATATATGTTCATCAAGGATATTTAGTCTGTGGTTTTCTTGAGTCTATATAATTTTAGTTTTAGGATAACAGCACCCATGGGGTGAGTTATTTATAAAGGTCTGGTAAAACTCAGCAGAAAATTCATCCAGTTCTGGGCTTTTCTTTGTTGAGAGACTTTTGTTATTGTTTCAAACTCATTGCTTGTTACTGATCTGCTTAGGTTGTTTATGCTTTCTTGGTTCAATTTTGGTAGGTCATATACATCTAGACATTTATGTCTATTCTACATTTTGCAATTTACTGGAATATAGGTTTTCAAAACAGCCACTAATCTGGATTTTAGTGGTACTTATTGTAATATCCCTTTTAACACCTCTAATTTTATTATTTTGGGTTTTCTTTCTTTAGCCTGGCTAAAGGTTTATCAATCTTCTTTTTTATTTTCAAAAATCAAAACCACTATTTCTACCCAGGGTGCTTCAGTGTAGGAGGAAGCAGTCAAAACACCATTGTATTGGGGGTGATTTGCAATACCTCTCAGGAGGCTGCATTAGAAGTTTTACCCAGGTAATACTGATTTTCCACCCTGTCAATGTCCACAGGAACCCCAATTTGTGATTATTTCCCATCTTTTGCTCCCCATGGCAGTTCTAACCCTAACAACAGTGCTGTTCGTGAGATGACTCCTTTCTGATCACAGCCCTCTCAGAGCTTGCTGGGCTATACATGAATTTATTCTCTAGAAATCCCCCAGTGCTGTGCAGGGGAAGTTGTTCTCAGCCCAAATCCCCAAATTGGACTTGAAGCCCATACAAGCCAAGGTTTGTCTGGTGGTCTGTGTTTACCATTAGCGTTCACTGTAATGGCCGGCAGCTTGATGCCATGGGTCTGCCCCTTCTCTCCTCCCTAAACTAGGAAGCTGGTATAAAATGTTCACCACTTTTATCTGCATTTCGTATCTGTTCTCTACCCAGTTTAGATTTCCTATCACTTATTTGTTGGTTCCAAGAATTTTTTCTTCAGTATCACTCCATGAAATATAATCTTTCTTTTGTTGTCTTAAATCCTTCTCCGAACAGGGTAACACAAAGGTTCCATTTCACCATCACTAAGATTCACTGAAATTTTAATGTCAGCAATCATATTTCTAACCAGCTTTCCCTTGTTCTCTACTTCTTTTTTACAGAACCCTACTCTTATTTTACAAATATAGTATTTTTCAAAGTCCTTTATACAAAATACAACATTAAAAAGATGTATTTACAGAATTATCAGTTCCTTCTAGGATTCTGTTTTTGACTTTAAGTATTTTTTACTGTGAAATGTAACATGATCACAGAAAAATATATAAAAACATAAATGTTCTTATTATACCTTCACTGAGGACAATGCCAGTACCATCAAAATCTTTTATTTATTTTTTACTAATCATAATTTCCATCCTTCAAAAGGTAACCAGTATCTTAATTTTGGAGATAATCACTTCTTTGATTTTTTATTCTTTCACCATCTGATGTCCTTCTACCAACTACTATGATTTTGTTTTGCCTACAGATATATTTAAAATATTAATTAAAAATAATTCCCTTATAACTAGTTTCTAAGCCAGGGATTTAGCTCAGTGGTGTAAGCATCTACCTGGCAAGCACAAGGTCACGAGTTTGATCCCTGGTACCACAAAAAACAAAAAAATTTTAAATAACTAGTTTTTACAACTTAAAACTGTTGATATTCAACCATGTTATACATAGCTATGCATTATTTATTTGCATATCTATGATAAGTCAACCATTACTTTTATATTCATGTTTTAAAATAAAGTTCTGAGTAGCTAGTATGGGTTGCCTCTACCAAGGAGACCTGTTTATTACTACATTCCTTTCTTGTGCAGTAATTCTGACTGGATGCTATTTGTGCCAGCTAAGTAGAGGAAAGGTAGGCTAACTGACAGGATTTAATGTAGAAACAAGAATGAGTTTGTTTTGAGACTTTGAACCTGCCCAAATGTCAGAACAAAATTGGGATACCAGTATCAATATTGAAAGCCTTACCTTTCTTCAATGAAAGTATTTGATTTTTTGGAAAGAGATCTGCAGTTACACATTGTGCTAAACCCAAGAGGTGTAGGTAGTGGGTAAGGATTTCAAGCACAGTCCATGGGTCCAAATAACAACTTAGAATAAATACTTATTTTGAGTTCTAATTTTTATGTATTGAATTACTAGTACCTACTATGTATGAATCCAAAATCTCTGAATTCTATCAGATATCTTTTCTACAGTCTCTTTGTTGCTACTTCCAGTTGCTCTGCACTGTATAAATTTGATAAAATATCCTGTCCATTGTGACCTCTCCCTTGCTTACAAAACTCTTTAGTATTACAAGATCAGCCCTTTTGTATTTCTACAGTTCATCTCATTATGTCTCAAGAAAGGTGGTTGGTCACAGCTTGATCTACCATGAAGCAGCAATATTACTCTTAACTTTCTCATTAACATTTTTCGGTAATTAGTTAATAGTATATATGTTTAATTTTCATAGCTTGTAATCTGCCCCTATTGTTTGCCCTGTTATGATAACACTCAAAATATATGGGAGTTAAAGGAATCGCAGTTCACTCAAGTATTTCTTTATGATGTGAAACTTGTAAGTTTATCACCACTGTGCTATTCAACATGATTTTAGGTAAGTTTTTTTCTAACTTAATAGTAATATAATGACTCTTGTCAAGATAGCCTTATAAATTTGTGCAAAAATCCCACCCCACTGCTGAAACACAAAGCTATGTTAAAGGACAAAATAGTTATTAAAAAGGTATAACCATATTTTTAAAAACAGTTTGCAGTAAAAATGAAATACAAAGAAATTCCTAGTGTTAAAGGCAGAAGTTTCTGTTTCTTGAAAGCAAAGTAATCAAAGACATCTGGACATTGACCTTCCCTCAAGGTAGGAAAATTATTTTAAGTACCCATTGTGGGTTCTGAGTACAGAATTGGTTTCCTAGTAGGAATAAGCAGAAATAGTTGCATAATCAAGTATGGAATTCCTTTGTATCTTGGAAATGTATAAAGTGCTCAGAAAAAGTGATAGCTGTGATTCCACTACAAAGGAGACCCAAGTTTTCAACTGATGAGCCAGTGAAGGTAATAATAAATTTATCAGGTAAGCAAGAATCAATACGGGTAGTGTAAAGAAAAACAGAGTATGAAGTTCAGACTCTATATGAACTTATGAATTAAAATTTCATGAATATGATGAGAAAAACTAAAATCATAAAAGCTAACAAATTCAACTATATAAATATAATTCAATATATCGAGAAAAAGTAAATAATGGAGCAACCTCTTGAAAAAAACTTTAGCAAAAGTATATTTAAAAAGCATCTGCTGTACTTTGGATCTTCAGTGCCCCTCAAAGGCTGGTAAAGACTTGCTCTACAGAGTAGTGCTACTGGGAAGTGGTGGAACTTTGAGAAGTAGGACCCAGCAAGAGGTTTTAGGGTAGTGAGGGCATGCCCTCTATTGGAAACTGTAAGAACCTGGGTCTCTTCCTCTCTTTCTGCTCACGTTAAGGCCATGAAGTGAAACTGCTTCCCTTACCATGAGACACTGTGCCAAAGTGATGGGCTCAGTTGGTCATACACTAAAACCTCCTGATTGAAGTAATAGAAAGCTAACCTAGTGTCTTAAAGAAAATGATAAATCTGAAAGCAAAACTGATGAAAATTACAATAAAAAATAGCAAGTGAAGATTTTACTATACCTACTTTTGGGGGGTGGTGGTGAGACAGGATCTGGCTATGTAGCTCAGGCTGGTTCTGAACTCACTATACAGTCAAGCTGGCCTTGAACTCATGGTAATCCTCTGCCTCAGCCTCCCAAGCGCTGGGATTACAGGCATGCACCACCATGCCTAGTTTAATAGATCTACTTGAAACTGATTCATCAGAAAAAAACAGATAATGAACCTGAAGAGTCTTATTTAACAAGCTAAGAAGCCTGAACTGTCTTAAAAACAATTGGAATCTGCTAAATATAAGCGATTTGATAGAAGACACTCATCAGCTTAACTTTCTATACTACAACACCTAGAACAATTCTTATTTACAGTAAAGTGCATTCATTAGTAATTATGAAATGAATATCTGAATTTCCATTTTCAAGTATAAATAAAATTTTACAACTATAATAATTTCCCTTTAAGGTACTTTTTCTTTTTAATCAATTGGACCATATTTTAACTATTTTAATCCAGTATTTTACAGTTTCTTACTTTTTTCAGTTTAGGGTAACAACAGATGAGATAAAAACATTCAAATGCACAATTCCATCCTTATCTCTCAAAAATCTGAACTTACTACTGGTTCTTCATTATAGTCTATGCACTCCTTCCCCCTCCACATTCTGGCTTCAGCCTATATACTACATAATCAAACCAAATGGCTGTCTACAACCTAACAGTCATTTTTCAGTTTTCAGGAAACATTCTAAGTGTACAAATAAAATGATTAGGTCAGGCATGAAATTTGATGGAGGTTCAATAATAAAAGGTGACACTGAACTGAGGGCTTAAATTAACCTATGGAAGTAAGAAATGGAGATTTGAGAGCCATGAAGAAATCAGAAACAACAGGACTGATATTTGGTCAGATTGAGGTTTCTGATACATACACACTGGGCTATGGAGAATGTTGGTGAAACAAGAAATCAAGAGGAAGAGAAAAAATTGAAACTGGTAACACTAAGCTTAGTTTTGCACATATGGAGTACCTATAAAATATTCAGACACAAATATCCTGTACCTGGAGTGATGCTAGTTTAAAGGCCAAGAAAGATCAGTAATTAAATACAGATTTACAAGGAAGGGGTAACTTTTTTCTATAATGAGATAAATATAGTCTGTTGAGAATTCATGTTTTGTGTCATTGTGAAAGATGACAAAGATAACGATGATGACGTGTTTAAACAATGATTTAAAAATGTAAAAACCATTCCATGGTAGTGGGTCATAGAAAATAGCCCACAAACTAGCTTATTTTAGTTTTCTGATTACTAATTTGGATCTCACCAACAGATAGGACAAAAAATTCATAATATAAGAGGAGATAAGGCCAGTGACGCCAAATGAAAAGGGCAAAAAGGAGGAATCCTTTAAGAAGTAGAAGTATTAACATTTAAGAAGCCATGTGAAGAATACAAAACAAATTCCCAGTCTTTAAAAGTGGATGACTAGGCGTGGTAGTGCATGCCTGTAATTCCAGCACTTGGAAGGCTGAGGTAGGAGCGAGGCTGAGGCAGGAGGATCACCATGAGTTCAAAGTAAGCCTGGGCTACATAAGCAAGTTGAAGGCCAGCCTGTACTACACAGTGAGACCCTGTCTCAAAAGAACAAAAAACAAAAACAAAAACACCAACAAAAAAAAGTTGATGGGTCTTACAGTTTGGTTTCTCCTAATGAAGGTGGTAAAAAGTAATAGTGTGCTAGTTTTCATCCTAGAACTCAAGAAATCTTGAATGCCATACTTCTTTTTGTGGGACTCTGATACAGCTATGTAAAGAAGCACAGTATATCCTGGTAGACGATGAGCAACCATAAGTATAGCTGAGTCCAAACAGGGACATGCCAAGTCATTTGATCTCTAATCAACTTAACATGTAGACATGTAGAGAACTGCAGACACATAAAGAAGTAGAGGTAGGATCAGCAGAGCCAAGCCGCATCATCAGAACCACTCAGGTAACCTGTAAATTTCAGAGAAATAATAAATTGTTTTAACCCATCATGCTTTTACAGTGCCTTATTATACATCACTAGCTAAAGACAACAGTATTTTGGTATAGGTGCTGCCAAAGTAAGCACGCGAAACACTGTATTTTTGGACCAGTCTATGAAGTTAACTGGGCCACAGAAGAAAGAACTTTTGGAAGAGCAGTGAGCAAAGCAGAGCCCAGAATGAAATACACTGAGAAGTAAACAGAAAACAAACAGGAAAAAAAATGAATAAATACAAATTATTCCTTCAAAAGAATTTATCATCTCAGGAAGAAGCAATATGGAGTATCTGCCAGAAAGCTAACAATAGCAATGAAAAAAGAGGAAGTAAAGAGACAGACTTACTGGTTATAAGAAAAAAAATTAGGAAGTCTAATATATAGCATAATTAAATGGGAACACCAAAAAACAAAAGAGTTCAAGAGATGACAAAAAATGAGATACAGAACACAGTTGCCCTAACCCTAAGAAATCAGACCCATGCAATACGCTTCAGAGCATGCATGCCTCCAATAATCCAAAACATCCCACGCGGCCCCACTTAAATGTTTCCCCTACTCCCAAAACCATCAAGCCAAGAAACATGTGCCACTGGAGTCATTCCAGATCCAAACTCTAGCATACCAGATTCAAACTATGTACATTCTATTTTTTTCTTTTTCCCTACTAAGTGTTTGTGAGACTACTGTTTTCAAAGAGTTAAATTAGAATTTCCTTTTCTATTTTAAATAGGTTGTGATTTATTGACAAGAGGGCATAAAGAAGGAAAAAGGTATTCTAAATGGAAGAAATGACAACTGGAATGGGGAAAAGAATATTTTAGGAATAACTGCAACAGACAAGACTTAGTGAAAAATGGATGTGGGGTATAAAGAAAAGAGTAAAATCTAGAATGACCAGTATTCCTATTAACCACTATCTTGGATGCAGAACCTTGTTATGGTAGCTTTCTAGTAGGTCTGTTTTGCTCTAAGCCTCTCATTTTCTTAAGTTAGCCTGTGTATGGTGATGTGTCTTAAGAGTGCTGTTAGAATAACAGTAATTGTTAGCCGTCCAGTTTGTTGCCTGTGTACAAATATGACACTTTATGGAATATGCCTTACCTGTACAACCTTTAATAAAGGACACATTCACTAAATGAGGAAAGAAAAATGTGAATTGAAAAAATTAAATAACAAATCATATTAAAACAAAGCAAACCCTATTACTGAACAGAGAATATTATATTTTGTGTCAAAATCAATTACTTCCATTGAAAACAAAATATACAAACTGCTCTAGCAAGAATCATGTCCCTCTTGATTTACAGACCATCTGAAATTACATTAATGCAAGATAATGCTATTAAAGTCACTTCTCTTTCCTGTACAGTGTATTTTAGCAAAGAAATAGACAATGTTTACATCTTAGCAAATATTTGTATTGGAATAATGATTTGTATCACTGTATGGAAACAACTGATACTTCTCAACGTTTTGAGGAATTATTATTTTACTGTGATCTACCAAATAGGGAAAATGTACGCAACAGGTAAAATAAGAGTGCCATTCCCATGCCAGGTATATCAGAACAACAGAGGAACACAGTAGATTAGGAGATAAGCCTTAAAAAACATGTCCTTCCTAGCATCATTACTACAGGTTAAATAATTTTTTTGCTTTCAACAGATTAACCATTTTTAGCGTTATTCAGCTATACTGAATCATTACTCAAAATTTTATACAATTAGGATAGAAAGTTCTGTTATTCATAAGGAAAAATGTACATATTAAAACAATAATGTTTGTAGTGCTGGTTTATCATATTTCACTGAATTTGGAGATAGGTAATTTTATCTGTAACAGTTATTAAGGTGCTTATAAATGCCTTTTCTGAATGGAGTTCCTGATTTATAGTAACAAGTACATGCTATACAATTCCAAATAAAACCTCTCAAATTCATCCATAACTCAATTTTTTATCTGCAATTCCTTGTACAACTACTGAAACAGTAGAAGCCTCTTGACTGCGAAGACACTAATTCAACACTAATTTTATTTCTACTACCTTCACTGAGATATAGCATTTCTATAGAACCCACATATTTTCATCATTTTATATGCCCACTTTCTCCCATATTTAAACTTTAAAAGCAGAAAGCAGCATAAGCCAACCTCTTTCAGAGTAAATAGTGCTCTTTTTGAGACTATTATTGCTAATTATGTTAATAACATAGTAATGTTTTAATCAAAAAAGGAAAGTACTACCTTTGTCACCAAACAGTTCAAAAATTGACATACAATGTTGATTAACTCAGCATTTAAATAAATGTGCTAGTTAGCAGACTAAATGGGAAAAATATCAATGTCAGGAGACAACAGTATGGAACAGTAATATATAATTCCACTGGAAGAAAAAAGTACTCTTGAGAGCTATTATTCATGATCAGAAGGCGGGGGTGGGGGTGGGGGTCTCTTTAAAAGTACAAAATACCAGCAGAAAGACAAGTAAAGAATTCTCGACATAACCTACATACAAGTAAGATTCATTAAGATAGTATATAGGCTTTAAAAAAATTGTAGTTTTCATACATTTTTTTCTGGTTATGCTGTACAGCTAACAAAGGATTAACAAATGAGTGGAAAAGAAAAAAGACTTTAAAAACAGAACTAAAGGAACTGAAATAAAAAGAATGGGGAAAAACAAAAGGTTTTGGCATTATAGATAATGGAAAAAAATTTTTTTCTGTGACTTACTGTTAAGACTTTACAGACTTAGTCATACATTACCTGATTTATACAACTTAAGTCTCAGTCCTACCTGGCAAATCCACTGCAGCTCTTCTAGTCATTTGATGCAGAGGAAGACTGTGCAGAGGCCTGAGATCTCACATAATGCTTGAATTTATAACAAAGTACAACAGTCTGACTTTCTTACTTGCACCATGACTGTCTAGCAGATGACATGATACTCTACACAGAAGACCCACAAAACTCCATTGAAAGACTTCCAGATGTAATAACCAAATCCAGTAATGTAGCTGGATACAAAGCCAACACACAAAAATCAATAGTATTCCTGTATATAAACAACAAACTCACTGAGAAAGAAATAAGGGAAACTATACCCTTCACAACAACATCCAAAAAAATGAAATACTTAGGAATTAATCTAACAAAGGAAGTAAAAGATTTACTCAGTGAAAATTACAGTACTCTGAAAAAAGATATCAAAGAGAATTTCAGAAAATGGAAAGACATTCCTTGTTCATGGCCAGGAAAAACAAATATTGTGAAAATGGCCATTCTCCCAAAATTGTTATACAGATTTAACACAATTCCATTCAAAATACCATTAGCATACCTCACAATCTACAGAAAGCATTCCTAAAATTCATCTGGAACCAGAAGAGACCTAGAATAGCAGAGGCACTTCTGGGCAACAAAGGCAAGGCAGGAGGCTTCACAATCCCTCACTTGAAATTATACTACAAAGCTACTGTGATAAAATCAGCATGGTAGTGGAATCAAAACAGAACTGAAGATCAATGTAATACATTATAGAGGATACAATCCCAACTACAAACATGCTCAGCCACCTTATCTTTGACAAAGGGGCCAAACATGTTCACCGGAAGAAAGATAGCCTCTTTAATAAGTGGTGCTGGAAAAACTGGCTTTCCATATGCTGAAAACTAAAACTAGACCCATGCCTATCACCAGGCACTAAACTAAAGTCAAAATGGTTCAAGGATCCAAATATTAAAAACAGAACCACTAAATCTGCTGGAAGAGATTTAGGTAGGTAGAAGTCTTGAAGACATAGGGGTAGGCAGAGAATTCATCAACAAAAATCAAACTGCAAGGGAAATACTTCCCAGAATCAACAACTGGGACCTTGTCTTATTAAAGTTTTTGCAAGTCAAAAGAAATCTCTAACAGAGTGAAAACAAAACCCACGAACTGGGAAAAAAGTCTTAGTCAACTGTCCTTCAGACAAAGGACTTCTATCTAGAACATATAAAGAATTAAAAAAAAATCAGGTCCTCGAAATTCAAAGACCCCATTCGAACATGGGTGTCTGAGATGAATACACACTTCTCAGATGAAGAAATACAAATGACAAATAAATACATGAAAAAATGTTCAACATCAATGGTCATTCGAGAAATGCAAATTAAAACAACACTCAGATTCTATCTCACTCCAGAAAGAATGGCTGGATCAAGAACACCACCAATAACAAATGCTGGAGAGGCTGTGGGGAAAAAGGAACCCTTCTCCACTGTTGTTGGGAGTGCAGACTGATGCAACCACTGCGGAAGTCAGTCTGGAGAATCCTCAGAAAGCTGGGATTGGAAGTCCCATTTGACCCAGCTATTCCGCTTCTGGGCATATTCCAGAAGAATTGAAAACAACATCACAGTGATGTATGTGCACCCATGTTTGTAGCAGCACAATTTGTAACAGCCCTATCTTGGAAACAACCCAAATGCCCATCAACTGAGTAATAGATAAAAAAGATGTGGTATTTTTATACAATGGAGTACTACTCAGCTATGAAGAAGGATCACACTGAGGCTTTTATAGGTAAATGAATGCAACTTGAGACCATACTTGTAAGTGAAATAAATCAAACTCACATGTGTAAATACCATATTGACTTCCTAGTGTAAGAAACTCAAAGAGTAAATAAGATACAAAATCTTCAATGAATATTGTGAAAGGGTAAGAAATTGCTCAAAGGGAAAAAAATAATTGAGATAGGGAAAAGGAGAAAAGGGAAAAGAAAAAAAGATACAAATTTGTATATATACACCTAAGATAGCTAAGATGATTTACTACTAATTCTATTAGCTCTTGGAACAAAACAGTTAACATTCATAGGATTAGATCAACTTTGCATGTCTGTATCTGGTATTCTGAGTAACTCTTTTGAAGTTAACAATGCAAAATAACAACCTTTGTTATGTTCCTACCACCTTGTTTTGAAAACCTATATTGTTAACTGTTTTGGGCTGTTATTGTTATTTGTCTCTTTTGTTTCTTGTTTTTTTGTATTTTGTTTTGTTTTGTTTTTCCCTCTAATACAGAAAGGAAAAATGTATATGTATAGGCTTATACATGCCTAGAAATTCTCTTAAAGAGTTCACAAGAATTTATGATGTGAGATGGTATGAACAGCTACTTTGAAGAAAACAAGATATTATTGTAGCCATTTCTGATTTCATAGCATCTTGAAGTCCAATAATGCTTTCATTCTTTGTTTTGATTGGTTTTAGTCTGTTTTCTATTATTTGATTTCAATATGTGTGAAGGTATGGACAGCTATTTTGAAGAAAAGAAGAGACATTATAGTAACCATCGTTAATTCTTTTGCTTTGATTGGTTTTGTATTGGTTTTTTTTCTTTGAATTTATTGTGTGTGAAGGTACAACTATTTCAAAGAAAACAAGAGACACTATGGTAGCCACTGTTGATTTCCTGTTGTCTTGTTTTGAAGCCCTGTGTTGCTTGCATTGTCTGTTCTGATCTGATTTGTTCTGTTCTGTTTTGTTTTGTTCTCTTTAAAATAATAATAATAAAAGAACCATGGTGATCTACACGCCAAATGTGATGAACCACGTGACTCCAAAGTACTTTTGATACTCAGAATTTGATAATACATTATAAATCACTCTTAAATAGCAGTGATTCATACAATAATCTCAGCTTGCTATCAGAAAGTATTTCTTGAGCTATTATGGGGAATTCTAGAATAAAAACAAATACGATACATTTCAAATACACTATCTTAAAAATATGACCCATGGGATCATCCTATTAAATAATTTCAACTAGAAGAATTAACAGTAGAAGAAGTTAAATAATTTACCTAAATTATTAAGCAGGAAAGTCA
>RJWT010038033.1:0-12953 GCA_004365215.1 Cuniculus paca
TTTGTTGTTGTTATTGTTGTTTGTTTTTTGTTTTTTTCCCCTTTGAGTAGTTTCTTTTACCCTTTCACAATATTTATTGAAGATTTTGTATCTTATTTACTCTGAGTTTCTTACACTAGGGAGACAATATGGTATTTACACACGTGAGTTTGATTTATTTCACTTATGAGTATGGTCTCAAGTCACATCCATTTACCTTTAAAAGCCTCAATGTGATCCTTCTTTATAGCTGAGTAGTTCTCCATTGTATAAAAATGCCACATCTTTTTTATCCATTCCTCAGTTGATGGACCTTTGGTTTGTTTCCAAGATTTGGCTATTACAAATTGTGCTGCTATAAACATGGGTGTACATATATCACTGTGGTATGATGCTTTCAGTTCTTCTGGGAATATGTCCAGAAGTGGAATAGCTGGGTCAAATGCAACTTCCAATCCTAGCTTTTTGAGGAACCTCCAGATTGATTTCTACAGTGGCTGCACCAGTCTACACTCCCACCAACAGTGGAGAAATGTTCCTTTTTCCCCACAGCTTCTCCAGCATTTGTTATTGGTTGTTTTCTTGAACCTGGCCGTTCTTTCTGGAGTGAGATGGAATCTCAGAGTTGTTTTAATTTGCATTTCTCTAATCATCAATGGTGCTGAACATTTTTTCTTGTATTTATTTGCCATTTGTATTTCTTCAACTGAGAAGTGTGTATTCATCTCAGATGCCCATTTTTGGATTGGGTCTTTGAATTTCGAGGGCCTGATGTTTTTTAATTCTTTATATATTCTAGATAGAAGTCCTTTGTCTGAAGGACAGTTGACTAAGATTTTTTTCCCAATTTGTGGATTTTCTTTTCACTGTTTGAGATTTCTTTTGACATGCAAAAGCTTTTTAATAAGATGAGATCCCAGTTGTTAATTCTGGGAAGTATTTCCCTTGCAGTTTGATTTTTGTTCATGAATTCTCTGCCTACCCCTATGTCTTCAAAATTTCCACGTACTTTGTCTTCCAGCAGATTTAGTGTTTCTGTTTTAATATTTAGATCTTTGATCCATTTGAACTTTAGTTTAGTGCATGGTGATAGGCTTGGGTCTAGTTTTAGTTTTCAGCATATGGAAAGCCAGTTTTTCCAGCTCCACTTATTAAAGAGGCTATCTTTCTTCCAGTGAACATGTTTAGCCCCTTTGTCAAAGATAAGGTGACTGAGTGTCAAACCACAATAATTTTCTTCATTCTTTATTCTGACTGTACTGCCTAGAATAGTACTCTGAATCTCGTAAACCCTTAATATCTTTGAATTAATAACATAATAATAATAATAATAATAATACTGGCCTATAGACTCAAAATCAAAGAATATTCCATTTACAAAAGCAAAAGGTCTTTGTAACAAACTGGCCAATGTTTTGCAAATGCACAAATATCAATATGTCTCATCTCTGCAAAGCTTGTTAAATGCACGATCACTGCTTTCCCACCTTCAGCAGCTGCGTATTTGTGTGTGTGTGAAGCTGTGTTTCCTTCTTTAACATCCTTTTCTACTCTTCTAATTCCTTTCCCAGAACTTTCTCATTCAAAATGAGCAGGATCTGTCCGAAAAAGAATGCTCCTGATTCCGCTTAGATTCTTTGACCTTAAAAGGCCACCTCTCAGAAGCCCAAAAATGTCAGCATTTCCCCAGATGCAGGAACTTGTCTCATTTCTTTAACCACTAAACTAAATGATAAATCAAAGACACTCTAAGGGGGAAAAACTATCAGAAGTCTTACTTGTAAAGCAGAATTGAAGTTGAAAAGAGAGTAGCAAGGAGACGCGCTATATGGGCATCGGCAGCCACAGGGGGATCCCTGCCAAAAAGTCAGAAATAACTTCTCAAGGGTAACCATTTTCAATCTATTTTATTTCTTTTTATTACTCTTCCCAGATAACACAAAAACTTCAGCTGATATGAAACCTTTCAGCAAATGTAGCCGGTAACACGGTCTATTTATATTCTCATTTTATTTGATTCAATTATTCTCCTGTAATTCTCCTGGTGTTGAAAGTCCTTCTGATGGTTGTTCTGTTTTCCATTTCCAAGGTCATTAACCTCCATTCCCTAGCCAAAATAAGAAGAAGGCTCTGTGACTGACAGCCTTGTTTACAGGGAGCAGGGGAGGACTGGGCAGCTGCCCCAAAGTGTCAACCGAGGTGGCCTCCAGAAGGTCAAAGAAAAGCGTCTCAGCGTGGGTAGGCAGCACCACACAGCCACATCTCCTCTTTGCTGGGAACGGTAGAATTCTCTGATGTGCACCTGTGGAGAAAGAAAGATTTGCTAGGAGGGAGAAGCGCTGCGGAATTTCTTCTGTACCTTTCCTAACGCTTTCACAGTTTTCAGAATCATAGAGATAGGCTTAAATGCATGCAATGAAAAGAAACAATAAAATAAAAGACAGTAATAACTTGAATTAAAACACAGTGCCCTTGTGAGAGTGGATTTCATTTTACTATCTCAGACTACAAATGCAATAAATGTTTTAGCACAAAATTGATATTATTTTACCATTTCACAAGTTTTATCTGAGCACATGCCAAAGTGCTAACTTGAATTGTCATTCCTTCAAAAGTGTGTGTTTGGGTAGTAATTGACCAAGTCCTCTAAGACATTTAAAATATTTCATTTTCTATTCTCTTGTTACATTTAGTTCCCTGGTGATTTCAATTTGTTCATTCAATAGGCTTTCTTTTCTTTTTCTTCCCCCTACCCCACCTAGTTCTGGGGAGTGAACCCCGGACCTTAGCATTAAGCCACATCCCCAACTCATTTTCCCTTTTTCTGCAAGTTTGAAACAAGGTCTCCTTAAGTCATTAGAACTTGCAATCCTCCTGTCCCACCTCCCAGAGTGCTGGGAAACAGGTGTGTGCCACCACACCCAGCTCCAACAGGCATTTCTTAACTAATGTGTGCAGATACAATTCCAAGCACTTAAATCAGCTCCTGATTTATATAAGCCACGTCTAGAAGACATCAAGTAGTTCACAGACTAGATGGAAAGAGAAAATGTGTTTACCAGTGCTACAGTAATCATAAGAATGTCCACAAGGGTTTATTCTCCTGGGCTCTCCAGGCCAAAGCCTTTTGCCTGAATTCAAATCAATTTCTTCAGTTGGATCCCTTGTCTTCACCTCAAAACCAGGATGGTTGAGACCTAGTTTTCCTTCTTCCCAAGCCTAGCCTGGTTCCTGCCCCTAGTTCCCAACTGTCAAAATAATAACAATGAGCATCAGCTATGTGAATGGCATTGTTTTATGTGCACTAGGGGGAATGTTCACTTTAACTCTCAAAGTATCCCTGTAAGCTAGGGTCATGTTCCTTATACCCTAGTAATATTAGAAAGTGGGGCGTGTAAACAGGTTTTGAATGATCAACTCTGGATCCACTCTGCTCAGTAGCCACACAGAGCTACTGATCATTTGAAATACAGCTAATATAACTGAGGAACTAAATTTTTATTTCACTAATTCAATTTTAATCTTAGAAACCAACACTTCAGTTACTGAATACGTGGAATGGAGTAGCATTTCAACTATTAATTTATTAAATTTATATGCTGATCAAATGTTTCTGACAAAAATTTAGCTTCCAGATCTACATGTGCCCTAAGAATAAAATTATACATCAGATTTTGAAGACCAGGTATGAAAATCGAAGATATGAAATATCACAAAAATAACTTTTTAATATTTCCTACATTTGGAATTTTGTTTTGGATATATTAGGTTTGCCAATGAAATATTACAAGTAATGTCATCTTTTTTGAGAAAATTTAAAAGTACAGACACGATTGACATTATGTTTATACTTCTGATATACAGTCTGTCCTTTTAACCATTATACTACCCCAGCTCTCAGAACCTCTTAATTATGTACTCACACAGAAACAAGGATCAGTTACACAAACTGGCTAATGTCAGTCTCCTTGTCTTTTTTTCCCTCCTGGTATTTTTCTTGTAATACCCTATTCTTTGTGTTCTCTAGCCTTTTCCTGAAGATTCTCTAATAACTCGTTCAAGGTCCATCATTACAGTATGGTTTTCCTTGACATCTATTCCAAATCTATTTCATTTCCTCACTTCAACCTCAAATTATGGAAAACCAGGCAATGTAGCCCAGTGTTCTGCTGCACGAAGTCTCCACATGGCACACCGCGCCTGTGTGTTTTGGCATACATTCATAGATTCACAGTACAGCATCACTTCTAACCCCTTGTAGCTCTGTTATTTGTAAATTCATGTATCGAAGTTGATCAGTCCTCTATTCACCTGGGTGCGGGTGTGACAGATAAAAGGGGCAGAAACAGTAATTTAGAATGCCAGGGATCCAGAGGGCCAGAGCTCTTATCAGGCTAAGGACCAAGAATATCTCAACTTGTCACTCTTTATTGAATGCACACAGCTTCCCAGCGGCCGTGTAGGGAGACCCTGGGAGCAGAGGTGTGGAGGGCACTGACATGAGCAAGGTCTAATGAGAGACAAAGCGTTCTTGTATGAATAAGCCATTGATTAATGGGAAACTTATTCTTGCCTTGGGTTAATACTCAGTTTTATAGAATTTTGTGTGAGAGTCAGAGAGTCCTCAGCTGAAATGTTATCTCGCCTTCTGAGATGTCACAGCATCATAGGTCATACAGACCTCCACTGAGACCAGTGGCACAGGGCGTTCTGTTCCCACAAGCCTACTGCTGGTTCATCAGGCAAGGCACGTAGGACTTGACAGTACTCAGCCCTTTAATATAGAAAGCCAGTTCGTGGATTTGTAGCTCACGAAGGGTCTCTCCTTCAGTTCCCCCTTTTTGTTTATATAATTGCAGAAGCTGAATCAAGGTGAGTCACGGCTGAATACCTTCTGGATGTTGGTTGGTGCTAACTCCTGTATGGCGGAGTATAAAGAGAATCAGAAGAAACAAGCAAATTAGTCCAAATAATCCCACGGAAAACCAGAAATGTGCCTTGAGATAATTAACTGGTTTAATTATCTCAATTGAACTGGTATAAAGCAGTAGAAAATTTGTCCTGAACTTGTTTATCAAAATTTTGAGTCTGTTGGGACATAGACAACACTTCCTTTTGGAGGACATCATTGTCAACAGTAACATTTTGGTAAGTAGCTCTCTGGATATGTTGTTTAATATGCTCCCAGGGATGCTTAGAGTTATTGTACCGCAATGGGGTTACACAGGTGATTTTATAGTGACTTTAAACTTTGTTGTAGTTGTAGGTTCTCAATCTGATGACCCATCCAGAGGTCAGTAGTTTCCAGGACACTTATTTGTGTCTGCAATTCTGTAAGTATATTGTGTTGGCACTTCCGGGTTCTAGCAGCAGTTTTGGCCCAATTATCCATAAGCGTGCAGTTAGAACAGAGTGTGTATGGGCCACCGGAGCAACCACCATGCTGAAGATTGGTCCTACCAAGGCACCACCCCAGCATTTATTAGGCTGATCATTCATTTAGTTCTACATACAAGGTAATCGAGGAAGGTGTGTAATCAATAAGAAGTAGGTGAATAAGACTATGTCGCTGTCAGATTAATCCAAACTCAGGCATGTGGCCCATTATCATACATGTGTTTTCAGTCACAGATCCTGGCTTTACACAGTGGGTTAGGGTACAATTCATACAGTCAAAGGAATAATCATTTCAAATTACTGTGTCATCCAGAAAAACATAGGGGTAACAAATATATATAGTAGTTTGAAACATCTTTGGGACACAAGGGTGAATTAGGTTTCCATTGATCAGCCACTCATCCAGGGGTAGAGGTGGACCCCAGAGAAGTGACAGTCAGGTGTTCATCGGTGCATTCCACCCAGGAATGAAGGTAAGAGGGATAGCAATTGACTGACTAAATATTAGCATCCTTTGAACACAGTGAAGGGAGAACAAAATAAGAGGTATAATTAATAAGCACACTTTCTCACATTTCTACAGGAATAATAGGGCCAGGAAGGGCATCTATTTTAGGGCCAGTAGTATCAGGTTTATGATAGATCTTTGGGGGTACATCTGCCCAAGTAACAGGTTTGAGTCATGGTAGATTAGGTACACATGTCCAATGTTCTAACCCAGATGCTGGCCTTATGCAGATAGAAGCCACCAGCAGAGCCATTAATGTCACCAACAGGTTATTGGGAGTTGCTGGAAGACCCTGCCCAATAACCGCTGCTTTGGCCCCATGAGTGTTGCTTTGAGATCTCTCCACAGGATGATTCTCCCTTCCGTCATCCTTGGAGAGGTGGCCTCAGTGGTGTGCTTGATGACTCAGGGGCCATGGCTCATCTGACAGACTCACCCCCCACAGAAGCCCTCAGCTGCTGTTGGCTGGGCGGCGTCTCCACCACCGCCCATGCGTCCTGCGAAAGACGCACATTCGGGGACAGCAGCCATCTTGTTGCTCCATTGTTAAAACGCGAGCACACCCTCGTTCCTACGTTGCTAGTTGGGAGGGTCCTTTCCGTTTACCAGCACCAGTGCCTTTCCAGACAGCTTGAGCCTGAGGCTGGGTGACACCTGTGGGTGCACACCAATAAAGTTCAGTGGGAGTTAATTTATTATCAGTGGCTGGATTTGGAAAATTCAAGGTGGAAATATCAGGGTCAAGCTGTGCCTGTGGAGGTACCTGGAGTCCCCCTTTTTGGTTTTGTAAGCACATTTTAAAGGATAAGTGTGCATGTTCTACAACTGCTTGTACTTGTAGGTTACAGGGTGCACCTGTGATGCGTTTAATATGCCACAGTTGGAAGAAAGAGTTGCAATGGTTTACTAACATATGAGGGCCCATTATCAGCTTTTATGGCATGTGGGATGCCCGTAGAGGCAAATGCTGACAAACAATATTGTTGAACATGGTCGAATTTTTTCTCCTGTATGACAGGTGGCATGGATGACATGCCTAAGGTGCCAATGGACATATGAATGTATTGTAATTTACCAAAGGAAGAAACATGTGTAACATCCATTTGCCAAATATCATTATGTTTTAAGCCCCAAGAGTTACTCCCCTGTGGTGGCATGGGTCTAGGAAGCCTAGGGCAAGACTTGACAATTTTTCTTGCTTTGACCTAGACAATTGGAATTCTCTAGTTAAAGCCTATTTTGGTGATGATGAGAATGAGATTGTCAATTAAATTGGGCTGCATCAAATGGGGTTATAAAAGCAACTAACGAATTAGCTTGTTGGTTTCTAAATGTTAAAAATCTGGTCAAATTAGGGTGGGATCTTATAGGAAAAATACAAAAAGGGGCGATTTGAGCTTGAATTGTCCTTTGTAATCTAAGAAACTAAATAGAGGCACTTCCAAAGTATTCCACAAGATGGTGCTCTCGAGCCATTGCGTAGATAAACAGCGTAAGCACAATCGCTAATTACACTGATGGGCTCACGATTAAGCTGCTGAATAACAACTAAGATAGCAGGAATTTCAGATCTTTGTGTAGAAAGCCCAGGGGTCTCTATTACCTGTCAATAATTTTTACTCCAAATTGTATCCTTGCCCTTAGATGAACCATCAATAAAATAAACAATTGCATTAGAAATAGGTTCAAATTTAGTAATTTTTGGAATAATACATGAACGTTTAAGAAAAAATTAAAAAATAGAATTATTGGGAAAATGATCCTCAATTGGTCCTATAAAATCTGCAAATTCTACTTGCCAATACAGAGCTCGTTGTAACAAAATCAAATATTGATTTAAATCATGGGATCAATACCAGAAAGTTACTTAGACTTTATCCTGCGCAGGGTGACAACTTTAGCAATGTGTTCTACATATATTTATAAAGTTTTGATTAATTGGTTAGGAAGGTGAAGTCATTCAATAGGGCACATCTGCTTATCATAAAACTGTCCTATAAGGCCTGTAGGAGAATGAGAGGTATCTAATATGTAAAGAATATCTATACTAAAAACTTGATGTCCTGTAACATTTTTTCAACTATTGTTAATTCTTTTTGTGCCTTGGAAGATAAATTATAGGGGGAATCAATAGACAAGTCCTTTTGTAAGGTATTATATAGATTTTTTAATTGATAAGTAGCAATACCCAATTTTGGCCATATTCAATTTATGTCTCCTAATAATTTTTGAAAATCACTTAAAGTCTTTAGACAATTATATCTGATCTATGAGTTTTGTGACCATACAGATTGGGTGGTCAATAATGTTCCTAAGTAATAATAAGGGCTAGATAGTTGAACCTTAGCTGAGGTGATACAGAAACCAAAAGATTTTTAACTCTTGTTTTGTTTCAGCAAAAAGCTCATAAAGTTGTCATGTAGTGGCTACAGCCAGTAAGATATTACTGAATGATATAAGCAAAAGAGAAGATTTGTCTATCCATTATAAGGCTTGTGCTATAAAAATTGATACAAGATGGGGCTATTTCTCATACCTTGTGGTAGAACTATCCACTGATAGCATGTCATTGGTTTATTAAAGCTTATGCTAGGCAAGGAAAAGGCAACGCACTGCATATCTACTGGATAGAGAGGAGTATTGAAAAATAAATCTTGTAAATCAATTACTATTAAGGGTCAATCTCTTGAGACTGCAGTTGGATTGAGCAGTCCTAGTTGTAGTGCTTTCATGGGTAGCAAACAAACATTTATAGCCCTTAGATCTTGTAATAATCTTCATTTAACTGCTTTTTGGGAATAACAAAACATGCATAATTCAGGGGCTAACAGAGGATTCCAAATGTTTCAACTGCAATTGTTCTGTAATCAATTTATATAAACTGAATAAGCTTCTCCTGTTTAAGGGGCCATTGATCAACCCATATGGGTGAACCTGTTTTCCATTGTAAAGGTAAAGCAATTTTAGGGGGAGAAGCAACAATGACCCCCATTAAAAATGTAACTGATAGCCAATGCCATGTTTATCATTTTTAGAAAAAGAGGTAATGAATCTGGTGATTCCTTGTAAGTTTTTTCCTATTTCCCATTGCAAAAAGTCATTCTATTCCTTATATGTTCTGCCTTAGATCCTGGTTCATCCGTTAAATTAATTTCCATTTTTGTCGTAAGTCCCTACCCCATAAATTGATGGAGATAGGAGCCACGTAAGGAAAAACAAGAATCTGGTGTTGATCAGGTGCTTCATACAATAGGAGAAAGGCACTTTGTGAGACTCACTGTGGCAACCCCCATCCAATCATGGAGGTAGGAATGGGTCTACTTGGCCTATGTCCAGTCATTGATTTAATGCAATTACAGGGACATCTGCACCAGTGTCTGTAAACCTCTCAAGATATTTCCCATTAATTTTTGTAAAACACATGGACCTTCCTCCAGATACTTCTTGAGTAAAATAAATTTCCTTTTTGGTAACCTTTTTATCAGGGTCTTGCTCTCTTTGGACTTCTCTATATCTAACAAGGGAAGGCTTATCTAAGGGCAACAAAACCAATTCTGTGACATAATCACCTTGTTCAAATACCCAAATATCTTGAAAACAAGCTAAAACCTGAATTTTATCACAATGGTCATGATCAATAAGTCATGGGAGAATAGTCACGCCTTGTAAGTTTGTTTTTACCCAAAATAAGCCTCATTGTCCCTTCTGGAGGGGGCCCCGGATTCTCATAGAGACAGGAGTGGGCTCTTCTCCTCTAGCGAGGGTCACTCCTTGTGCCAGAGGAAGACCCAATCCTGTGCTTTGTGCTGCTCCCCAGTGTGGGAAATCACATCCCTCTGGGAGCCAGGTCCATGGCCTTTGAAGTTGCTGATGGGCCTGACTTGGGTGAAACTGAGCAAGGGTCTGATTGGCATCGTTCATCTCCTCTGTTTAGGGGGGAGTCTGGGGCAAGGCCCAGACTGCATTTCCCATCTGAAGCATCCCATTCTTAAGATATTAAGAATGGCAATGCTTAGCCCAATGCCTCCTTTCCATGCAGTGAGAGCAGACTAGGTGCAGGACCTGAGTCATCCTGACCAGAGGCATTACCGTCTTCAGCTGCTGCAGCCACAGGATTGGCACCCCCAGATTGAGCTGGGGCCTTGCAGTTTTTGTAAACATGTCCAATTCTACCACAATCAAAACATTAAACATTACATTTATTGCCCTTAGTCCTTTTAGCAGAACCCACCATAACCTTGGTCACCAAATTACTTTTATATAATTCAGTGCCTGTGTCTTGGCAAGCTCAGATATATGTCCTTTAATCATTAGTTGCCTTTCTTTACTGGACTTAAGGCCGGACTAAAATATCCACAGGTTGGGTATTAGGAACTCGTCTGTGCACAGCCTCTTGTAATTTTGCCCCAAACTGGGTGAAAGGCTCATTAGGGCCTTAGAGAATGTGCAAAAAGGACTGGGTAGGAGCCCTGTTCTCAGGGGCCATAGTCCAAGCCCTTGTCATCAAGTCAGCTAATTGCTGATACACTTCAGGACACTGAATCTGTTCCTTTAGAGGGACGCAGAGTGTCCTGTTCCAGAAAGCAACTATATACCCCCAGGGGTCACGGCCTGTTCTGCTCTTTGGGCCTGATATACACTAAGGGTTTGCACCTCAAAATGAAGAGATTGAGCAGGAGACAGGCACGTCTTTGCTAAATGTTTGATATCATAAGAAGTCAAGCAATGTGAATCTGGACATTCTCCAAAAGCCTCGCCATAAACGGGCTCGGGCACCATTATAATAACACTTTGTCTAAGATTCTTTAACATTTAAATCTCAAAAGGCACACGAACACTTAAGGGGTGATTCTCATCACTTGGCTTTGGTTGGGTACTGACCAGAAAGCAGGCAGGACTGCCAAAAACCTCTCCCCGGGCTGCAGCTGCGTCTCAAATCTACAGGTAAGTGGACAGAATTACACAGGGTGACTTTCTTTCAGGTTTTTGGGACCAAACCAGCTTTCCCCCAAGGGCCTCTGATGGTGGCAGCCACCAGGGAAACCCCCCCTTGCTTTGAGTGTTGGCTTGTGTGCACTCTTACTGAGAAGAGCGGGCCAGGGCAGCACTAGCTTGTGTTTCCTCTGCCTCAGAAGGGGGAGCAGTGGCAACCCTGGAGTGGTGGCTGCCAGCAGCAGACCGTCATGGGCTTAATGCTGATGAACAAGATCCTGTAGGGCAGAGGTCTCGGGAGAGACTATTTCCCCCTGCCATGGGTTCTTTCAAGATTTTTCTCCCCACACTTCCCCAGTTTTTAATATCTAAGGTGCCTGCTTGAGGGAACCAGAGATTGAACTTATTCACTTCTTTTAACATTTTGGACAAAATGCTTGTTGGTACATGGGCACCAGACTGTTTTCATAAAACGCTGAGCAGTTGTATGCATCATGGTTCCCCTGTGGACAGGTTCTGCTCCATATTTACTCTGGATGAGAAAGTTTCTATTTGCAGCAGGAGCAGTAAATTTTTTTTCCCTCCCTCATCAGATGTCTCCACAGTGATCCCTCGAAGTCCTGAAGCCTCCTGGGCCTCAGTATCCACTCCAGGTGGTCCTCTTTGCTCATCCGGGCTGGAGAAGTCCCTGTGGAGTGCCAGTTGTCAGGGGCTGATCAATCCCCCAATCACCTGGGTGAGGGTAGGATGAAAAATAAGAGACAGAAACAATAATTTAGAATGCCAGGGGTCCAGAGGGCCGGAACTCTTAACAGGCTAAGACCAAGAATCTCTTAATCCTTCACTGTTTATTGAATGCATGCAGCTTCCCAGGGGCCATGTAGAGAGATTCTGGGAACAGCAATGTGGAGGGCACTGACGTGAGCAAGTCTAGTAAGAAATGAAGGGAACTTGAATGAACATGCCATGGGTTAATGAGATTTTTTTTTTTACAACTTCCACCATTTATCAAGCGTCACACACCTACTACCCTTTCCTTCAATACCTAAATGACCTTCACGCAAGTTTTAAAGAACACCACACTGTTTGTTCATAGTTTGATGAAGATCATGTGTCACCTTAACCAGTGTCTATGAGTTTTTGTCATGTCCTACTTTTTAGATTGAAGCCTCCCAATCTTCCTTCATGTGGCAGATATCTTTTGTATCACCATCTACCATACCTTTCTTGAGATGCACCAGAATTGATCACATTCCCAGGAAAATACTACAAAAGAGTAATATAATATCTTCTCTTTAGTTCCTAGCTTCCTTAAGATGCTAGGTGTTTAAACTTTTAGCCATGTATTGCCAACGGGAATCATGCTATATTACTTGCGTTTGGGTAGTAACTACACTCTTCATACAGTCTTTCCCTATAGTCTTTCATATTTACACAGAGATGTATAACTATTTTGTAATTTCACTTTGGCATTCCAATTCATTTCCAACTATTCTATTTGTTTGCACTTACTCTTAAGTGCTTTTTGCTGCCATTTCTATCTTTCTGGTATTTGTGGACTTAACCCTTAGAAAGGGTAAGAACAGTTCTGGAGGGGTCATCTGTGTTTCCCTTTGAGAGCTTACAACGCTGGTCTTAACACTGCAGCCTGCCTATCATCACCGTGAAATGGGGGTTCAGGTTCATGAGGAAAACGCAGAAAGCTAAGGCAAATGAAAGCCTTCTTATTGCTTGGTAACTTTGGAGATTTACTGTGAAACAACCTGAAATGTGAAAGGGTCATCAGATTTCTGTTTCTGGCAACATCATAGATTTGATATTCAGGGAAAAAATCCTGTTTTTAAAACTGACATAAGGTAGCCATGGAGGACAGTGAGGGTGGAGGCCAGATTGGACAGGAGCCTCATGCCCCACTTCACTGGGACAAAGCAGAGGACCACGAGAGCGGAAGAGGAGCGGGGACATGTCCAACACTGAGGACTGTAAGCTCCAGCTTTCAGGCCAGCTGTCTCCCCTCAGGGTTGCCTTCCAGTGGAGGCAGGCAAACTTAACTTAGATTCCACTGCTGCCCCATTTCCTGGGAAGCTAAAGTTTACCAGGAAGCAACTTCTGAAGGAAGTATACAAAGCTTTGAAAA
>RJWT010038034.1:0-12931 GCA_004365215.1 Cuniculus paca
CATGGGTGAATTTCGTGTTGTCTCCCTAGTATAACAAACTAAGGGAGTTAGTGGGATCCTAAATGCACAATACATATTGGGAAAGTCAAAGGGGAGGAATTATCTAAAAGGGGAAGGAAGTGACCACTGTTAATCTATTATCATGATTTGAAACTCATATTGTCTTCATTGTTCTGATTAATTTCATTTTATTCTGTTTTGTTTGATTTTATTATACTTGATGGTATGGGCAGTTATATTGAAGAAAACAGGAGCCATTATGGTAGCCATTATTGATTGCCTTTTACCCTGTTTAGAAGTCATGTACCATGTTCATTATTTTGCTGTGATTGATTCTACTGTTTTATTTTGTTTGGTTGTATTTTTTTCAAAATAAAAATTAAAAAAAAAGAGCCTGATGCCTTTAATGCATTTCAGGTAAAAAATAGTTTTTTTCTAACTCTTTTTTCTACTCCTTTATGTGATGCTCCCCAGTCTAATTTTAATTGGTCTTTGTGAAAAAGAATGTCACAATCTAAATGGCAGCATAGGACATTTAGGCCTAGAGAAAACCACCTGTGTCTTAGATCTTCATCTGCTATCCTGACCATGGAAAATGGATACTGAAAAAAACTCTACTTTTCCTCCAAAGGTGCTTCTCTCCCATGTTTTTGGATTTCTGAATTATAGAGTGTGTACTTTCAGTATTTTTTGCTTTAAAAAAGGGGAAAAATGAGTTTAACCCCAGGTTAGCGTTACTCAAAATTGTTCTTAGGTCTGTTCTAATCCAGGTCATTAGAGGAAACAGAATGGTGGTATGTTTTGGGCTCTGCACACACAGGAGAAAGCTGAGGAAATAGTTGCCTACAGTCAGTGGGTTTTGCTCCTCCTTGGCAAAGAAGATGCCTATTCTTTGAAGAACAGCCAGACATCCTTGGCTCAATGAGTATGATGGCTTTTCAACTTCAATCATAAGATATCTGGAGGTAAGATTACTAGTCTGTTGACATTTTAAGATAATTCACATTCTTATTTGTGAATGTGCTTGCTACAGCAAGAACTATGTGACAAACAGATGTCAAATCTCAGTATTTAGTCAAGTAATACAGAGTTTAGAGAATTTTCTTCCAGAGGCCTTGGAATATTCTAATAACTTGCAAATGAGTTTATTGAAAAGGATACAATGTCTACCATTTGGTGTTGGCTCAGAAAAAGCATAAAATAAGATTTGGTAAAGCCTTGTTTATTTTATTTTATTTTATTTTTTAGCCTTATTTATTGTTGAAAATCAAAGTTGTGTAAGTTGAAAAATCAGTATAAATGACTTCACCCATTGACAGATATATAATTGAATAACTTCGTCATAATGAATTCAGTGTTTCTTAACAAATGACTGGTAAATTTTTAAGTGTATACCAGAGGTTCCTATCAGAAGAGCAACTGAGTTTTGCTTAAAAGATGGTATAGTCCATCTCAGGCAGGCTGAGAATGAAGGGTCTCTTACTTTTTCCTGACTTCCCAGAAATATTTTTTCATTATCGAAAGGCCTTGGCAGTTTCTGACCTTTAGGGTCTCCTCCTCAAACATCTGGATGCATTTCCTTATAATCTTGTGTTAATTAGGTGGGCTGGAAGTGACAGAAAAGCTGCCCTTTCTTCTGGCTCCTCACATTTATGGAGCTGATGAAATGAACACATTTGGTTGTAGGGAAAAGTGATGGTGCATATGAGGTGACTTTCCCTGAATGGGAAATGGGGGTGGGACTGGGTTACCAACCTCCACCTTTCAGAGGCATCTTATTCAGCTCTGCAAGGAGAGATACGAGGCTGAAAGTGGCCGTGGAGCACACTGTTTTGCTTGTTAAAGGATGAGGATCTTTGGAAATGACTTCTTGAAAGTGCCATTGAGTGTCTTATAGACACTTGGAAAAGTCAGCCTTCTAGAGATCTATGAACACTTATTAATGTATGTGAGATACTGTTGGATACTCCATTGGACTGAAGATGCAAGATGCCATCCCACAAGGAACTTTTTCAAGATTCTTTAAGAACCAGACTGCATATGAGGACATATGTGGGCATGCCAGGACATATGAGGGTATGGGATAAAAAAAGGACTGATAAACAGCTTAGGAAAGGGTTGGGATTGCGCTTGAAGTGCCCAAAGGTATGTATGACCCATCCAATGGTGTAGCAAAAACTAAGGTGCACAATGGCCTACTGTGGCTTGTCCGCCAACTTCCACATTTCTCTACCCAAACCTGCATTACCTGCTCTTCAGTGTACCTGATGAAGTATGCTAGAGTTTATAAAAAAAAGTTAGCCTTAAACATCTACAAAAAAGAGTTTGCAAACTCTAAGCATTATGACAGTACCTGTCAAGTAGAAATGACAAACACGAGGAAAGAGAGGCTTTTTCCTTCCTTGACTTCAGGCCCAAACTACACAAGAGGAGATAGTTCAACATAAATGCAAATTTGAAATTTTCACTATTACATGAGGCTGGACATTTTAAGGCTAATTATTATTTATTGCCTGAAATGCCCCTAGATTTATATTACCCAAGAGTGGTAGAAAACTCATAAGGACTTCTTGCCTCTGATCAAAAAACAGCAAACATGGCTGTACAAAGCAGACTGATAGGGGCGGTAGAGGACAAAAATGAAGTTGCTTTCTGTTTACACTGTTTCCTGCTTATTCAACATGTTTATGTGAGAACAACACATTTCTATCAGAATCATACATCTCTGCAGGACTGTGTCAGATACTATTGTGTTTTTTATTTCAAATTTGTTTTCACAAAATAAATCCATCTACATTCTCCTTTCTTCACAGAACTCCTGGTTGACCAGTTAGATGTGGCCTCATTCACCATAATGGACATGTGTCCTCCTCTTTGGCTACTGAGCATCAGAACCACCTACCCATGTCTGGGAAATCTTCTCTATGAGGCAGAGCCTGCATCCAGGGATAGAAACTGAAATGTCAGACACACATCCCAACCTTGCTGCAGTTAATGTGTGAACACGTTGTCTAAGTCAGAAACCTGTGACAGGAAGAAGCAGAAGTTGGCCACAACCTACTCTGGTGACATGTGGCAGTGACAGAAGCTATATGCAGTTCTAGAGGCAGCCATAGAATCTTTATTGGGCCAGTTTATCAATAGTTAGTGGCTTTGTAGCCACCAGCACTAGTTCTCTAATGCTTCTGAAGATTCATTGAACTTCTTGATAGTCTTTTAAAAAAATTAGATGTATAAGAGCATTGCAAATGTAGTATAGAGGGTCCCCGTATACCCTCATCTAGGACAGTAGTGATGAACCTGTGGCCCCTCATGCCACAGCAAGCTGTTTGTATCATTGAAAGGTCTAGAAACTGAGGCAAAACACTGTGCTAGAAACAAGAAAGATGCTCTTGGTGGCAGGGGCTTTGTAGTGTTCGCAGTGAACTGGCTTCTGTCGCAAAGTTTGTGGTTTTAATTTCCTCATAGTTTGAACTAGCCAAAGCCTTTAGGTGACCATCTCCTTTGCCCTATGGTACATATTCTGTCCCTCCATGCCATAACATCATCCAATTACAATAGAGGGCCACCTGGCTCAAATTCTCCAGTGAAAGAAACTCATTTTCTCAGTCTCAAATATAGATTCATTCTTCCTGCGCTAGTTGTTCCCCTGAGTCCAATTAGCTGTTGTGGGAGTGGGGTTTCCCACCCTGTATCAGAACTCTAAGGAGACAATTCTAAAATGAGGGACCATGGTATGCCAGGATTGCAGAGCATTCCTGCTGTACTTTCCTCCTGTTCTTCTTAGGGGTAACTGTTATACTACTAAAATAACATCACAGGTTAGATTTATTTCAAAGTCCACCTATGGTTCTTCTGCTCAACAACCAGTAGCTTTCTGTGATCCTGTTCATTCTCAACTATTTGGAGTTTCTACCTAAAATTTTGTTAAGCAGATAAAGAAGAATTGCTGTAGTCGAAGCCATGGTGTCTTATTATAACACCTTCTCAGCCAAGATCTCATTCAGATCGGGTTTAAGGGAGGTGAACCAAGTAAATGGTCTATGATTCTGGGCCTGAGTTTCCAAGTTGAAAAATGAGAAATGACTGTTTTCATATGTCATCTTCCTCTATAAGATTATATTGAGGACCTGAGAGGTTCAGAGTCCCTACCCTAGGAATATCATAGCAATAGGAAACGGAAAGCACATCCAAATTGGGTAATTAGAAGCATTTGATAACAGACTGTGGAAAAATGAGCAGAGTTCAGGAAAAATAAACCTGGCACAGTATCTCCTGGGTTAGCAACAACATGGAACCATTGCTGTTGAAAATGGAAAAAGGAAGGATTGGTTCCAGGGACTTGGACAGAGTGATTGGATGGCCAGAGTCACCCAGTGAGAGCTGTGGCCTTCAGTAGACAGGAGGGAGGAAGGTAGACGAACTAATATTTCCATCTTGCTTTCCTTCATTCCTCTTATTTCCTGCCAGTAGCTTCCATTAACTGGCTCTGACTAGAAGCCAGAGGGTTGACGTGCTCTTCAATCAGCCTAGAGAGAGCAGCTCTCCAGGGGCATGGTGAAGGGCAACGGTGGGCCTGGAGGTGAACGTGGCAGGTGTCCAGCACAAGACAGACATCTGGTTTGTGGCCAGAGCAGCCTCAGAGCCCACTTTCCTGACTTGAACTATCATGCACTTCCCACCTCATCACACTGCCACCTGCTCATTGTCTCCTACGGGAGATTGCCCTGAGGTCCTTTCCATGTTACGGACAAAGAAGGTGCTTAGAGCTTCACAAATTGTGAGGGATTGATTTTGGTATTCATTTTACACCCCACAGGAGAGAAAGAGCTGGACCTTTTCTTCTGCTTTGCTTGGGTTTCCTCTAAGCCCTGAAGCTCAGAAGTCTACCGTGCAGCTCCTCTGTCCCCCTCCCTGGTGACCCTGCTTCTAAGAGGGCTTTGCAGAGCAGTTCTTCCTAATAAGCACAGCAAAGTCCCCAGTAAGTGTGTGCGCATGTGTGTGCGTGCGTGCGTGCGTGTGTGTGTGTAGAAGAAACTTCACATTGCTTTCTCAGTAAGATTTGCATTCTTCCTGGAAAGAAATTGTTTTCTCTGAGGCTGCTAATGCCATGGTCAATTGAAAACTAGGAAGCTACTTTCAGAAATTCTCTGAAATTCTTCAGAATCTAATTGAAAACAGCTGTTCTGCATTTACTGAAACATGTATTGAAAGCAGCATTGGCAACTAATCAAAGCGGGTGGGAGTTATGGTTTTGGCAGCAGGAGGGGAAGATGGTATTTGGGATGGAGCAGGGGAAAAAACAAGGTTTATAGGTTCGAAGGAAGGAAAGGAATCTGAGGTTTCCATGTAAAATAAATTTCCATCTGGCCTGCCCTGATGGCAAAATAGGTATGAATTAGAAAAAGATGGGTGATATTTTTTAGAGTGATAACATAGTTTGAGAGCCAGGCAGTAAAAACGCTAATCCAGAGCAGGACTGAAACCTAAGAGTAAGTCAACTAGAGACAAGCATTTCTGTCCCCATCTTTAAAAAGCTGACAAGGGCGGCAGTTTCTCAGAGCTACAGCGAAGATTAGGCAATCTGGTCTGAGCTTTCAGAATGAACATACCCGGTAGTAACAATCTAGTTATCAACCTCACTTCAATAAGAAGAGTACCATATTCATCTAGACAGACCCTCTCACTGTTATTTCCTGTAGGCCACATACTCTCCAGTCTTAGACTTTGCTGATGTGGTCATACTTTTCTTTCTAGGCAATTGGCCTGTCCCAATTACAGATGCCGGCTGAGTCTCTGCCAGCCAGGCCCACGCTTGGACTATGTCGCTCCTTAGCAATCTACCTTCTAGCTGGGCAGGTATCGGGGTTGAGGATCCTTCCAGTATATCACACATTCTCTCTTTTTTTTTTTTTTTGCAGAACTGGGGATCAAACTCACGACCTCACGCTTGCTGGGCAGGCGCTTATACCACTGAGCTAAATTCCCAGTCCCACACATTGTTTAGTACCTTGAAGAATATGGGAATTTGAGGGCTAATTTCAGAAGACAGGACTCTTGGATATATTTCCTTTTATGAGATAAAACATTTTTCATTATATTGACTTGATAGCAGATTCGAGCATATTTAGCAACACCAAAAAGGATATTTTAGGTAAAACGACTACAGTTTCTTCCTAGAGCTTTTTCTGGTTGTTAGACATGAATGGGAACTGATGTGCAGCACTTCAGGCTAGGTAGTTTGGCTAGGGATCTGGGCTTCTGGGAACAAACAGGCTGGATCATAGGTCAGCATCTGAGGACCATCTCCTCCATTTCTGGTCACCCACAAGACTCCAAAATCTCGATTGCCATATGGAAACATTCCTGCTCTAGTAGAGTTTATGAGAGGTACATAATAACTAACACTTCGAACAGTGCCAGGCATTAGTAAGCACTCAATAAATGTTTCACAGGTGTTGACTCATTTAATGATCACAAAGCCTTCATTCTCTGTGAAGTAGTATGTTTTTTTTGTTTGTGAAATTTAGATAAAGAGGCTAAGTAACATGTTTGGGGGATTGTAAATAGTAAGTTTATAGGGCTGTTATGACAAGCTCCTCCGTAAATCTGTTTTCCAGAGGGAAGGAGTTATGTCTCTATCTACTGGAAGTGTGGCTGACAGTCCACAGCAGTCAGCTCTCTTTGGGGATGGCCCTGTTGGAAGATAGCCACAGAGCCCAGCGCCATGCTCATTTTCCAGGGCAGCCCATATCCAGCAACTGAGGCACATGGACCAGAAGGTCCTTCATTCCATATCACGAGAATCCTGAAGGTCTGTCTCAGCCTCAGAGTCCTTGAGAAAAATGTGTTGGGTCTTTGTTTAGGATGAATTTTTCTTTTTTTTCCATAGCAACTAATCCCAGGAGCATTTCCTAAGAAATCTCCAGAGCACTAAACCTCAGCTCTTAGACTGCTTCCCAGGAACATAAGCCTGGACAGCGTAGAGCTTAGGCCATCTGGCCACAATGGCCAGGCTCTTACACAGTGCCTTCTACTGACTCTAAAGTGGACTTGTTCAAGTTGACAGGGACCAAATTAGTCAGTGCAACCCCGTGTTAGTGGCCAAAAGTCATAGCACTAAAAAGCTACTGTCTATGCCATAGCAGATACTCTGTTAACTTGGGAGAGGGTATCTACATATGAATAAACTCTAAGAAATTAGATTTATTGTGGCTCTCAGGAGAATTGAAGTCCTCTATGGTTTTCTGATGAGTTTAAGCTTAGTGAAAGTCAGGCATTTGAGAATTGAGAGCCCCGTAAGTGATTCTACATGGGTCAGGCACTAGAAGGACCAGACACTGCCACTGCTTTGACCACTAAGGCTTTCTAATCACAAAATCCTTGCAGAAATGCTCAGAGATCATTTGTGCTGTCTTCACAAGCCACAGGATCATAGATTTGTGTCTTTCTGACCTGGAGAAAACATTGTGGGTCATGAATCCCCATTTTTTCTCCTACAGATGAAGATACAGGGGTATGGAAGAGCCGCAGCCTGCCCCAGCTAGTCAGTGACTGTAGCGGCTCTGGAGCCACGTGTCAGGCCTGCCATCAAGTAGTTTTTCTATACCTCTGCTCTCCTATTTTAAAATTTCCAGTATTACAAGCATGCCATGATGACTATTCCAGGTGTTCCTCTGATATTTCCCAGCTTTCTTTGCATTTAGGTTGGAGTCCTGCTACTACTGGATAGCGAGTAGAAGAGTCCGTGTATCTTCCAAGCTACTGAGTTCAGACTTGTGTTCCTCCTCTTTTTCTCCTGTGCCCTGCAATGGGGTTTTTGGATCAGGTAGAGCACGTGGCAAAATTACAGGATGGAGGAAGAATTTACAAACCACGTGAGACTTTATATGAGAAGGAAATATGCCATTGCTTTCTTAAGCTGCAGAGATTTCAGGAGTTTGACCTTTGAGGCAACTTGTATTTGGTGGACTTCTACTTCTGAGCCAGATTGCCTAAACTGGATGTAATGAGCAAGGTCTGCCAAAGAGAGCCCACCATTTGGAGAAAGTCAACAGAAATGTGGAATTCATCTGTTGGGCACTTTTTGCTCGACTTAGAAGCAGATGAGCTCTGGAAAGGCAGGAGTTCCAAGGCTGAGACAAAAACAGTGGACACTGGCTAAATGCACTTTCCCACTTTTCTTCAGGAAGTCAGGTTCCCACGAACACACAGGGGCCTGAGTTAGACAGCTGTCATGTGTCCTGTCTCAGTTCTCTTTCTGCATCCACAGAAGGGTTGTGGCCATGTTGCTCTTCAGCCTGAGCACAGCTGCATCCCCTCTGATAGGAACTGATAGGAGGAACTAACCCAACACCACTTCTCTGTGAAAGCTCCACCCCTTCAAGTCCCCACCAACAGCAGACTGTCAGGACCTGCCTGTGAACTGAGAACTCAGACCACTTTCCCCTGCTGGTCATGACTGTGGCTCTAGACTGGACCTTGAAATAAGACAGAGGAAAGACAGAACATCCTGTCTGCTGGGCTGTTGGCTTTGTGGTTATCACTGAGCGACTTCCAACTCTGGGACCTCAAATCAGTATGTGGGATTGTTGGCTCCAGTGTTGTTTCGCCAGCTGACCTTGATGTCATTGCATTTTCTGGCACTGAGCCCATCGTGCTCTTAGAGATATAGTTCACTGATGGAGCATAGGCCTTTTTTTTTTCTGCTACTGGTGTCTAATTTCAGAGACCCCCCCCCGCCTGCCAGTGGCCAGTCACTGACATCATGTCATCCTGGGCATCATGTCTGTACTTCTTGTAGAACCATTGTAGACAAGACCGATCATTTAAGGTCATAGTAATTTCATTGCATGTGGACTTTTCAGAAGCGATATGGGATGTAACATAGCTGAAGGGTGGTTCTCTAGTTGTCAGTGATACAGAAACCATGAAAACTTCTTATAACAGGGCCGACCGCCTCCATTTTCACAAATAACAACACAGTCTCCACTGGGTTCTTGTAGATGTCATAATACATGGTGCGATTAGGAAATCTAGTAAGTTCTAACTTTTAATGTATAAAACAAATGTATATAAACATATTTAACTGCAAAAGTAAAAGCTACAGAAATAGTCATTTTTAATCCTCTCTCCAACAGATTCAGTTTGACATAATCCCTTCACATTTTTATGCTTACATATATGTACATTCTGTACTTCTTAAAATATGGAATACTATATATATATAGGTATATATAGAGAGAGCAATGTATAACCTTTTTTATTTTTTTTTATTTTATGGAAAAAAGGTAAAACAAAATTTTGTATCAAAATAATAGGAGAAGAGCAATACTTAATGCGTTACATGTTATCTTGAAAGTAGTTGCTCAGGGCACAAGATATGGGCACAAAAATTTCTCCAATTGATATTAGCACAAACTTTCCTTTTTAATGAACTAGGAGAGACTAATAGTATAACTGACTCGCATTTTTTCCCTTTTCCCTAGTGTCCTTTCTCCTTTCACCCATCCTAGTTCCTTTTGCCTTGGAAATAATTTCTTCCCATTTCACAATATCTATTGTACATTTTAGAACTTATTTTCTCTTTCAGTTTTTCACACCAGGGAGACAATGCAATGTTTACACATGTGAGTCTAATTTATTTCACTTATGAGTATGGTCTTAAATTGTATCCATTTACCTATGAGTCTCAAGTTTACCCTTCTTTATGACTGAGTAGTACTCCATTGTATAAAAATACTACATCTTTTTTATCCATTTCTTGGTTGATGGGCATTTGGGTTGTTTCCAAGATTTAGTGTATAATTATTTTTATTTCATTTTAAGGCATTGGGGTATTTTCTATGTCAATAAACTCTATCCTTTCATTTAACACATCTCTATAGTGTTTAATTATGAGGATGCCCTATGACTTATGTCTTAATTATCCTTTGACAGATATAATTAATACTATAATGAATATTTTATACAATGCATCTTTTCATCTTTCTTACTTCTTAGAATAAATGGAAATGTTAATTTAAATAGCACATATAGTGTAATTTCCAAACCACAAATAGATTATCTTCCAGAACTGTAAGAATTTATGTTTCTACTGAGCAGCATGAGAGTGCCTATTTTACCACACTCTTATTATCACTACTACTCATATTACTATGATAGTTTAAATCTTGCTGTTCAAAATATGCATTTCTTTGTTATTGAATTTGAACTGCATTTTTTTTCAGTTAGTAATAGTCATTTGTATTTTACCTACCAATTGTTTGATTTTCCTCTATTTTTGTTTTTATGTTTTCTAACTGATGCACACATATATGTATGTTTACATTTGCAAATATTAACCCTTTGTGATATATGCTAAAATATTTTATAACACTTTTTCATTAGTCCCTCCTATTGGAAGATTTGATTTAAAGTGTTATTTGCTTTTGTAAAAGCAAATGTTACAAAATTAATCATTTCTGAACTGGGGATATAGCTCAGTAGCACAGTGCCTGCCTGGCAAGTGTGAGGTTGTGAGTTCAATTCCCAGTACCAAAATGATAATAATAGTAATAATAATAACTTCCTTTACCATTGCAGTTTTGTAGCCTGCTTCATAAAGTCTTCTATGCCTCAAAGAGTATATATAAAAATATTCTACATATTTTTCTAATATTTATAGATACAAAAATAAAATGAATCTAAGAATATTATGTCTTTTATCCTACATGAAAATAAATCTCCCCAATAGATTTAATGTATTCCTTTACAAGTTGACAGTCAATTGGTTATGACAGTGCTACATATTGAAAAAGGATATATTTCATATTGATACATGTTGAAATATTCCAGAGTTTTAGAATTCCTTAATATACTAAAAACAAATTTGTGTGTATGTGTATTTTAATAAAATTCTATACTGTTTCTTGATCTCTTTTTCTATATTTATGTCAAATCTAAAGTGTTTTAATTGCTGTAGCTTTAAAAGAGATTTGGTTATCTGGGAGGGTAGATCACTTACCGCCAAACATTTACTTTTTCAGAGAAAAGTTAGAATAAGCACAATTTACCTCTACTAAAACAAAATAAAATGCACAACAAGAAACATCCATAGAAAACACTTTATAAAAAAAAGGAAAGAAAGCAATAAAGCAAACAAATAGGACTTATTTAGCCAGGGTTCTCCAGAGAAAGGGACTCAATAGAATATGTATGCTCAATAGAACATGCATGAGAGACAGAGGGAAAATTTCATGGGAATTGGCTCACTTAATTTTGGATGCCAAAGAATGCTAATTCTGCCAGCTGCAAGGTGGAAAACCAGGAAAGCCAGCATTATTCTGTCCAAATTCCAAGGCCTGGGAACAAGGAACACAAATGTCCAAAAAAAGATTAGAGGGGTGTCCCACCTCAAAGAGAACGAAATCTCTCAGTAATTTTCTTTTCATGAAAGTTTTAGGAAAACACAATTTTTAAATATCCCACTCGTAGTATAAAAGCCATTTTGGAAACTTTGTGAAATATCTATGATCTTTATCACTAGCATATCTATATATACAGAAATGTTTGCTAATTATGTATATTTTATATGAACACCTTCCTAAACTCTTAGCTTTAATTGTTTTTAAGATATACTCATATTGCAAATAATGATTACCTGCCTCTTCTCTTAAAGTATATCCACCTTACTGAATTTGTTAGAATTTCTAAAAAAATTTAGACTATACATATTATTATACAGATGATGTATAAGGAGTTACACAATGTTGATTGAATGTATCATTTCTGATGAAATGTATAACCAAGGTATTCTCATTTAAGTACGTATTCTATTTGGTAAAATTTCATTAAAATGGGCAAATTTCTCCTAGATTTATAAAAGATTTTTTAAGTATATTATATGTCTATGTGTTTTGTCAGAAATGATGTTGAAAGTTTCACAATCTATCCAGATAATCATGTACTTTATTTTCTTTAAGAACATAAATAAGGTAATACATCCCACTGATTAATTTTTCAAAAAATATGTTGACTGACTAAATGGAGAGATTAAGACATCTTTGCATTCCTGGAGCAAACCCTAATTGATAATGATTTGAAGGCCATATTATATTTTTCTCATATTTTTGATATTCACTTGGATACTTGTCTTTATCTTTGCTGTGTGTTACTTTGTCAGAATTTTGTATGAGGTCTGTGCTGGTTTCTAGATAACTTCCCAAATCACTTTTTTTTTTCTTTGCAGCACCAGGGGTTGAACTCATGACCTCGCGCTTGCCAGGAAGGTGCTTCGGCCACTGAGCCAAATCCCCAGCCCTTGTCTTTTTGAGACAAGGTTTCACTATGCCATTCAGGCTGGCCTTGAGCTCACTTTGTAGCCCAGGCTGGTCTCGAACTCTCAATGATCCTCCTGTCCGAGCCTCCCAAGTGCTGGGATTACAGGCGTGAGCCACCATGTCTGGCTTAAATCACTTTTCTTTCTAAAAGATTTTAAGTATCACTCCTGGTCACATCACTAACGCATACAGCCTTCCCATGGAGCTCCTCTGTATTAATTATCTATTTCTGTAACAAATTTTCCCAAATCTCGATGGTCTAAAACAACAGAAATTGCTAGGCATAATGGCACATGCCTATAGTCACAGCTGTTTTGGAGGCTAAGGCAGGTGGATTATTATTTCTAGGCCAGCCTGGGCAAATTGACAGAATCTTGTCTCAAAAACAAACAAAAAATATTTATTGCTTCAGTTTCTGTGAGTTGAGAATTCAGATGGTGTTTAGGTCAATGCTATGATCTACAATTCCTCCTGAGATTACAATTAAGTTGTTGTCCTAGGAACTAGTTACCTGAAGACTAGGGCTAGAATTCTCCTTCACACTCATTCATGTGTCTGTGAGTTGGAGGCCTCGGTTCCTTCCCATATACTCTTTCCACAATGTTTCCAGA
>RJWT010038035.1:0-12959 GCA_004365215.1 Cuniculus paca
AAAGCAAGGTAACATCTTATGATAAGAGCCAGCGATCATCACACTTCGAAACTGCTAGCACCTTGATCTTGGCCTTTCCATTCTCCAGAAACTAGAGGAATTGAAGTAAGCTATTTATAAATTATCAGTTTCCAGTAATTTGCTATAAAAGCACAAACAGACTAAGGTCAAAAAGTAGGCACTATATAATAGATGCTTGAATTGTGGCTTGGTTCTAATATTTCTGCCACAGTTAATGACTTGGACAAATCATTTAACCACTAAGACTCAGTTTGCCCATCTGTTAAATGGAGAAAATAATAGTTGATTCACAGAGCCATTGTGACATCTCAAAAACTGAATGTATAAAGCTTTTGAAAGTTTTCTGGTACATATGGTCAAAAATAGTAGCTATAATTAAAGCAATTCAGTTTCAATTCCATGATCTTTCTGAAGAAGATTTTAAGTTAGTTTTAGACAGATGAGATGTGAACAATAACCTTCTCTTTGAAGGATGAAAAACTAATGTCATGGTTTATAAATAACTCTCCTGGCTATGGAAGAATGTTATCTTTGTCCCCTCTGGGCAAGCCTAATTTAATCCACTGCAGTGGTTTCCCATGAATGTAAAAAGAACAATGATGAAGAATATATGGGAAAACACAAGGAGGCATAAAAATCAAAAAGGCATTAACTGATTGGGAAAAAGGAGAAAGGAACTAGGTTAAAATTATATGAAAGACCCTCTGGATAAATACTAGAGTGAAAAGACAGCTAATTGAAGAATGAGAGCGTTTTCTTAACCAGTGCTAACTGAGGAAAAATATAATTATCTTTGATTCATGAAGATTGCTACAATATGACTCATTTACCAAAACAGTTACTAGCAGAATTACATTTGTTACTGTGAGACAACCACGTGGGAGCCAGGGCTGTAGTAAATACCAAATATGTTCTACTTTCACAGTGGCACCTTGAAGGAGAGTTTTGTTTCGGTCTCTGAGACAGAGCTGCGCTAGGCAGAGCCATTTTCAATTATCAGGAGCACAGAGACCGAGAAGGCTAATGCACGGACTCCCACCAGGTACTGGGAGCGTCACCAGGGCAGGACTCCACGTAGGTCCCAAACCTCTCCTTCTCCAAGAGAACTCGCAGCTCCCAGGCAGCCGTGTCCTGAATTTTCAGGCATATGGAGTTGATGCCTTTTCTTCAAACACTGCTCACAAGCCTAGACACTGGAAGATATTCTTTGTTATTAGTTGTCTGATTGCTCAAAGAAGGGAAAACCAACATTTTTCCAATCAAAGATTTTCTCCAGAATTCAACCGTGGTCCACTGGGCGATCGTCACCACCAAACAGAGTTGTTTAAAAGTTCAAACCTTCAAGAGTCTGTGTGTGCACAATTATGGGAGGATGAGTTTCAGGTCAGTGCACTAAGCCAGGTGGGAAGACGGATGGGCAGAGGCATCTGTGAAGGTAAGACAGAGTCAGAGGCGCCTTGGCCCAACGTGGACCTAGTTCTGGGGAGGGGACAAATAATGTTGTGCCAGTGATGAAAAGAACTGTATGGTCTATAAAAATAAAATAAATGACACAAGGAGAGATAAAAAGATGCACTTCCCACAAGAAAAAAAAGACCCGTAGGGAAAAATTTCCAGAAAAAGGCAGCAGCAAGTAGTTTTGAAAGCACAAGAGTAATGAAAATAAATATATCTTACAAGCCTAATGAAGAACATTTCAGAACAGGTTGAGACCCCAACTGATACAAATGAGGGTCATTATCTTTCCTGGGTTCTCCTGTCCAGTGTAAGAGAAGAAACATCCAAATAGAAGAGATGACAAGCACTGCAATGGTAGAATTATAACACCACACCAGACCTGAGTCTCTTAGAAGGAACCACCATTGTCATCTCCAGTCCCAAAACTGCTTGAGGGTCTGAAGATCATCAATATAGGTGACACTTAGCTCTCCTCATCCAAGGGTAACTAATTTTTAGGAGCCACCTACACTACTCCACCTGTCTTGGATACTTTTTTCTCGTTGCTGGGACAAAATAACCAGCATCCCAAATGGAGGAAGGAAAGGTTTACTTAGCTTACAGTTTGTGGAGGTTTCAGTCCATAATCAGCTGGCTCCAAGGCAGGGTGGCATGGCAGCAGGGCAACACTTCAAGGCTGCAGCCAGCAAAAGCAGCCAGAGCAAAAGGGGGGCAGACCAAGCCTCTTTTCTTCCTTTATATTGTACACAGACCACCCCTCACCCCAGGGCTGGTGTAGCACTCACAAAATCTCCTAGCCCTCCTCTTGCACAAGATGAGGATATATACAAAGTAAGAACCCTGGCTCCCTGCTGAGTCTCTTGGTTAAACTTCTAAACTGCTCAAGTTGACATAGTGTATCAAGCATAACACCATCATCCCCCATGCATCAGTATTTCTGTAAGGCCTGGGAGCGAAAGAGGATTCCAGATAAAACTCTCTCTCAGGCGGAGACCAAACACATATTACGAAGTGCCTATGATGTGCAGGGCAATCCAATAAATACTTCACATAGTTTAATCCAAACCTATCCACATATCTACCAGGTAGTTATTACCTATACCTCCCATTTTAAAGATAAGAATAGCTGAGGCTCAGAGCATTCGAATCATTTGCTCAAGGTCAAACAGTAAGTGATAAGTCAAGATTAAAACAGAAAACCAGCTCTAATACATTGTTTTTGGGATCAGACTCAGTGGGTGACAAGACTGAAAATGACAAAGCTGTAGCCACATACAGACAGCAAAGAATCACTTTACATACAGAAAGGCCCTATTCAAGAGTCCAGAAGCAGAAAGGAACTTGGGAGGTGTGTGAAACTTCCAGGTGTCTATTACCAACTAACCATCAGCACCTAACCTATGGCTTACAACACAGATAGCCATTTGTTTGCTCATGGTTTTGCAATTTATGTGGGACTTTTTGGGACAGTGCATTTTCCGCTTCAGGTGGCATCAGCTGGGGCCACTCGGGTGGAGTGGAATGAGCTGCTTCCAAGGTAAATCACTCACAAGTCAGAAAGTGGGTGCTGGCTAGCAACTAGGGGGCCAACTAGGACTTGGTTCTTGCTCATACCTACTGGTCACACAGCCTCTTTGGCTTCTGAGCTTCCCTGGGAGGAGATAGAGTTGCTTTTCTTTTTAAAGGCAAAGCCAGAACCAGAACAGGGCCACATCAGCTGTGTGTGGTTGGTCAATCAGTCCCAAGTCCAGCCTCAGGTCAGTGGGGGGAGTAACAAAAAGCAAAAGCACTAGTGTGGTGGGTGGGAGCAGAGTGGACTAGAGATGGAGGAGCAAGGGAGGGCAGGCTTCTGGAATGTGGTAACGGAGAGATTTTCAAGGACTTATTGGACACGTGAAGGAGTTTGGATTCACTCTTAGTTCCATAAGAAACCTTTATTTTATACCCTCATTCTTAACTACACTGGAAGACTACACAAAGCAAATACCCAAGGGACTTCATCTTAAGTTCAGAGAACAAAACTGCATGTTCGTGAGATGCATCAGATTTGAGGAGAACATAAATACAGGGTATTAGTACATTTCCATCTTCAACTACTAGCTGCTCCAAGATATCACCTGCTACTGATTGACCTGAGTAACATGTAGATTCCCAAGATAAAGCCACAATGCCAGCGTACCTCATAGGTACTGACCACGTGGGGAAATGACTCCTGCTTGTTTTCTTGTCTACCCACCAACTTCATACGCCCTATACTCCTGGAAACCAAAAGTTGATAGCCCTTTAATTGGTCAATCATCAGCCAGTCTATAAAAAGATTCCCCTCTGCGTTCAGAGACCTTAGCTCTTCCTATGTAACTGAGCCACCAGTTCGAGCATGGGTTCCCGGCATTTTGGCGTCTTTATAGTTAGAGAACTGAGTCCCTTGGTGACACAGTAAAAGTCAAGAGATGAGATAGTAAGAAGGGATAGTTCTCCTCCACTAATAGGGTTAGAAATTCTCTATACACCAGTGTGTGTGTTATATGTTGGAAATACCTTCTGTGCTAAGGTTCTGAAAACACCAAGATAAGTCAGACACATCCCAAGTTCTCAAGTGACTAAGTATAGTGTCAGGGTTTATCCATTCATGGGTAGGTTTTTCAATACTGTATAATGTAGTGAGGTTAATAATAAGGGCATCAAAGGATACATTGAGATGATAGAAGCAGGGGATCAAATTGAGCTTTTAGGGAGGGTGAGGCAGGAGAAACTTTCAAGAGGAAATGATTTGGGGCCTGAAATTAGGAGAACTAGGGAAAGTATTTCAAGTAGAAAGAATATTAGGAAAAAGGCTCCCTTGCATGAGGGATCCAGAGACACAGGTGTTTCGAGGTGGGGGGAGGTTGCAGAGCAAGGCAGCATTGTGGGAATTTGACCTTAACACAAGTTGTAGCAGGGGATGGAGAGGAAGAGATAGCTATAGGCAGTTCACAGAGGGGTGCTGGTGCTATGCTAAGGAACTTTCCATTCGTTCTCTATCAGTGATTTTTAAAGAGGAGAATGACTTGATCAGATTTATGTTTTATGTGAAGTATTCTGGTAGAAATGTAAAGACAGAAAATATTGGGACAAGATTTAAGGCAATGAACTGACCCATTCTCAAAGAGGAATCATGACGGATCCATGGCTACGGTGGTGAGAATAGAAAATATGATACAGATCTCAGAAACATTTATGTGGTTGGATTATCAGGATTTAGCAATTGATTTGATATAAGAAGAGGAGAGACTTAGAAGACTTCTATACTTCGGAAAAGTGTACAAAGAATAAGACATAGGGAAAATGATGAACCTAAAACAAAATGCTGGATTTGAGATTTCCAGTTGCATTTCAAACTGAAGATGTCCAGTCTTTATTTGTATATTTTTATATATTTATACTCATTTCATAATGTTACATCAATGATATTTTAACTTCCCTTCTAGCATATTATGCCTAAACATTGATTAAAATGATGCTCTTTTAAAATATTAGGTTTCTAAAGACCTAATCTGCCATTAACTTCCAATAATAGCTTCTGAAATCTTAGTATCTACATTTTATTGCCATAAAAACTAAAATATAGAGCAGTTAAGTGACTACCCAGTGAACAAATGACTCTTCCAGAAATAGCACCCAATATTTTATCCTACCTATTTAATCATACTTCTTGCCAACCTAGACATGCCCATTTCCACACTAACCTACTTTCAATTCATGCAAGTCTAGAATGCTTTAGTAGTTAGAAATTGGTAGTTAGAAATCTACAATTGGTTAGCACCTAATAGACTCTTAAGTAATTTTATTCCAAGAATAAGGAGGAACTTGAAACTTATAGAAGACTATTCTTAAATTTTTGAGGACAGAATAACTTCTGACATGTCATTAATAAAAGAAAGCCCAGGATTAGAACAGAGGTGGGAAAACAAATGTTCAAGAAGGATTTAGCTAGGTTTATGCATAATGCATTAATAATAAATGACAATATACTAAATATCTCTGTTGTCTGAGTTATTCCCCTTCATAGCAATTCTTTCATAGCAATTCTTATCATCCATCTTATATCTAAATTTATGCACTCACATTTTATGTTCACTACTAAATTCTCAAGCTCTCGTGGGCCGGTCAGAGGGCCATGGGGTCTCTTGGAGGAGGTCAGCCCGGAACTCCATCTGGCTGGCAGTTGCCTCCTTGGGTGCTTATGGCTAAATATGCCAGAGGTTGTACTGGGCATGTAATGTATTTCCAATGAACTGTGAAAGTATCACTCAAATACTTACACTAAAGGGTCATTCTTTACCTGAAATACAAATTTAACTGGAAAAATAAATAAATAAATTCTCAAGACAGTAATTGTGTTTAATATTTTTGTGTCCCTCAGCAGTGCATGGTAGTTGCTCAGTAAGTTGTTGATGAGTGGGATAAAAATGAATATTTTGAATTATGTCATTAGGCTTTCAAGACTGATACGTGGCAGAAGCAAGACAATTAGGTCTGTTCCTAGCACCACAGTCAAGAATAAGACCCCAGAGGAGATGAACTTCAGGTAAAAACGAACAACAATTCTCAAAACCTAAAATTACTAGCCAAGTGAAAACTTGTACATTATAGAAATGCTGGCATTATGACAAAAGAAAAAGAAAAAAATAAATACCAGACCCTGTTTTATTTTCAACTCTTCACTGCAAGAAGGAAGATACACATATTTCCCATAAGACCAAAAATACTGCCTTGATAAGAAAGAAATCTCAAGCAAAAGATATTTGTTTTGTCTATACTGGAAACTCCTTTATGGTGAACTTAGAGAAAATCTGTTTATCGTAGAATTAAGGGAAAGTCCCAAATAATTAGGAGGCATCATGTGCACCTGAAAAAATGAAGTCAATAACAGTATTCCAATGTGTGTTGTATCTAAACTAAACTACAAAAGTAGCTTTTTACCATTGCATGCAAATAATGTCTGGAGAATAGCCTAGTTTACATAATTGCACAGTTGTGGGCAGTCTGGCTTCCAAAATTCAGGATGCATCTTGAAAACATGAGTCAGACCGATAAAAGGGTTAATCCTGAAACAGCCACTCTCCTATACAGATGGAGGTAGAGCGTCATCATCAATGTTTAATCAATCAATAGGCATTTATTCCTATGATATAAAGTTTACATTATCTTCCATCTGGAGCGAGTAGAGGAATAAGGAAGGGGATCTGTCAAAAGTAAAATTACATCTTGTTAGCTTTGCTGCTGTCATTTCAGTTTAGCTTAGAACAAGTTAATCTTTTTATGACTTAAATAAAGCAATAGAAAGTGATTATACGTTAACACTTTTGTGGGTTTCTCAAACACTTTAATCTAAACCCAACCATTTAGCCCATGCTCTGAGAGGAGCTGTCAGATCTCTGTCTCATAACATGATCAAATAATTGGCCAGTTATTTTGTAGGTTCCATTTCATTACCAGCAACCTAAAATCCTGTAGTTCTAGATTTCTCTTATCCCTGTCTCTGAAGCACAACTGCACTCTGGGTTCAATTTCTAAATGTGAAAGGCAACATGGTAGATCACAAAGAGTATGGACTTTAGGTACAAATAAACTGTATTTAAATTTCAGTTTCTGGAACTGCCTATGTCAGTCCCTAAACAGTATGTAACCTCTCTTAGATTCAATTTCTTCACCTACAAAATGGTTACTCTAGCGCCTGGCTCACCAAGTTGTAAAGACTCAGTGACATAACATAGGAAATACTTGACACATAAAGGCTATTTCATTCATGCTCACATCCCCCCTCCACCCTCAATTGGAGTTTACTTGTTCTTTCCACATTTAGAATGGAAGTTTTTCAGTAGGGTTGCTTGTTTTATTTCCTAAACTCTGGATTATTAATTCACATGGTCAAAGCATAAGATAGAGGAGACAAATTTGTAATTTTTTATTTCTGAAGGAAAACTGAAAAGAAAGAAAATGGTCAACCAGACAAGGGAATTTAATCACCAAGAGGAGAGATCATGTATTACTTTGACAAATTATTTTACATTGTTATGTATTACTATATGCCTGATTATCACCATTCCCAGGGTAGGAGTTGGGGAGAGTGATCAGTAAAAGTCCAAGGCTTCCTGACAGAATAAAGACAGCACCAAGGGGACAGCACATGACCTTAGCCTATGTACTGCAGAATGCACATTTTCCTCCATCATATCTTGTCTCCCATGTTTTCTTAGTAAAGAAAGAGGTGAGTAGGAAGTCACCTTCTTAACAGGCTCTTCCTGTGCCACTAGGATTCTACATTCACTCCTACATGATTAAAGGTGACCAAAAGAAGGGCCTTCAAGCCTTCTGAACCTTCAGTGGCAATTACCTGTTATGTGCAAGAAACCTCCAGGAAGAAAATAGAAAAGGGTCGCCATTGTTTAACTTCCAAGATCCATGTTGAGTGGTTTAGGGAAATAAATAGCAATACTTTTCACAACACACAATTTGAAATACGCAACTCATCTTTAGTTCAGAGCTATGTAGGCTGAGGAAAGTAGCATAAAATCAGCAGATGTTAATGAATAATGACTGAAGGCTCTCTCCTAAACCAGGCCATCCCATGGAAAGTTTAACTTGATTTCACAATCTAAACCATTGTTCACCCACTTGTTCTGCTTCTTGCTGTCTGTACTTCCTACCCTTCTGTATTCAGGCTCCTAAACCACTAAGTAAATTTATCACACATAACAAGTTCAACCTGCTGCTTTTGTATGATCTAGACAATTAAAAAAAAAGACTACTCTTCTGTATTAAGAACTAGAATGTGGATTCTGAATGTTCAGTAATTCTCATGTTCAGTAATTCAAGGCCCCACAAAATTGTCCACTGAGCATGCTCATGACATGAAATGACACCTGCCAGGGTGAAGCAACAATTTTATTTGTGCTGGGCCCTCCTGATTGTTGCAGGAACTGGGCAGAGTGTCAACAACCATTCACTAGAACAGAGAGTCCAAGAAACACTACATTTCCTTATTTTTTTTAAATTAAATTCCAAGTACCACTCCCTATGATGAACAGAAAGTCAAACTCAGTCATTATTAGAGCTCCCTACCCACAGACTCCACAGGCATTCAAGCAGAACCAATCACTGGAGAGGCCTCACTGGTCGTGAGACACTCAGGAACAAATACCATGGACTCACCATACTCCTGAGCCTTTGGGACAGGGCAGCTCAGCCACTTTGGCTCTACTCATGGGCTCCAGAAAATGCTTGACAAACTGGAAGCCCACTACCTCTGAGGCTCATCCAGAAGGCATGCCTTGCAAGTGTGAGCCACCCTGAGGTGGCCACCACTGGGGACATATGCTCCCTACTACTGATAAAACTCTAACCTCCTCCCAGTCCAATATGAATGATCTCTCCCCTCCCTTCTCAGTGTTCTCCTTCCTCCTCTGGGTCATGAAATTTCATCTGAGCTTAGACTTTTCCAAAAATAAGGAAAAGCTTCTGCTTTTGAGATGAGAGAGGACTAGCCCCAGATTTCTGTTAGGAATGGAAGACTGAAGTGATTTAATAGAGACAGAACTGAAATCTCAGCAAAATATCCTATCTTGTTAGTCTCAGACAACAGGGGACAAGAGTTGCCCATGACATCTTGGCCTGGGAACAGGGTGGGACCAACTTTCCCCAGCAAAGAAGTCAGAAGAGCCACAGTCAAGGTGCATCAGCTCCAGGGACATTGGCTAAGTGTGAGAACTGAGAAACAATCTTGGGCGTTTCAGGGCAGTGCCCCTGTGCGCCTTCCCACCCATCCCTCAAGTGATTCTGGGACAGGTTCACAAAGCTTGGGAGTAGGAGTGAATTAAATGGAATATGAAATGAGAAAGATGAAATGAAAGAGTCATGCTACCAAAACTATGGCAGAAACCTGCAAAAATCCTACCTTTGAGCATAAATTGAAGGACATCATTTGTTCCACAGCCAGAGCAATGAATGGGTCAGTGCTAGCAGAGGGCACTGGAGAGGAAGGGAACATCTCTGCCACAGGACAATGTGATACCCAGAACCAGCTTGAAGGGGCCCCGAGGACTCAGTAGGACAGGAGAGCTCATGTTTACCAAGGGCTACTGGGGGCCATGCAATGACACACAGCAGACAAAAGGCAAGAGAAGACACAGGACCCTGTAGCAAGAGGACAGGACAGGCCAACCTGTCCCACACTCAGCACCTGAGGGCTCTGTATCCAAACATCCCACTGCTTGGAGTTCCACAAAAAGCCACTGTAGGCAGAGACTTCTGATTGTGCCCTGTCAGGCTTGTGTTGCTGGGAAAATTTAGCTCCACTTACAAATACCAGTAAAAACCTCTTCATATTACAGGAAGAGTTCATCTTTGTCTAAGATTCTTGACCTGGTTCTATGTGATCTGACTGAGATTGAATTTGAACAAGTATTTCCAGGCAAAGGAAACAATGATTAACACATTCATTAATTCAATTATGGCACAAGGTAGCTCCTCAATAAATGTTTGTTGCTACTGCTGTCTATGATAATTAAAATCCTGTTTATAGATGGGTTGTGATGTATAATCATTTCATAACTAAGTTCTTATGCCTTGATGAGAACTATCATTATGTGTCAATATTGACTAAGGCTGAGCTTCACACATACCATTGAAATTAAAGTTTATAATCTTCTCCTGACCGACAGTAAATGAGCTCCACTGGGACCTCAGGACTGGTGTCAACAGTGGAAGTGCAGACATGCTACTACATCCACCTATTTTATAGTCATTTTTATAGTCATATTTAATAAACAGTGTGAGCTTAATTTACAGAATTTTTGCCTGAGACATCTGATATGTCTTCATCATTCAGTAACTGTTAAGATTCTTGGTGGTACAGGTGCTCTTTCTGATTCAGCCCCCACAAGTACCAGGAGGAGGTTGGGAGACCAAGAGCTTCTGAAAGACTGAGTGGGCCTGTCATCGGCCCACCTATGAGGAAGTTAGAGAGGCCACTTAATATTCTCTGCCCAAGAGGAAGTATAAATTGCAATGGAGATACCTGAGCCAAAGGTAAGGAGCTGAAATCCTACTGGAAACTCCGTGTGTGTGTGTGTGTGTGTGTGTGTGTGTGTGTGTGTGTGTGTGTTCACTTGGGTGCATTTGAGGGAGAAAGTGAGAGACTGAGAACAGTAAGACTGCCAAGTGAGAAATCTATGGGAAATGCACATACTGTTTATCCTTCCAACATGAAAAGCACGGCCACAACCACTCCATATACAGTTTAAAATGTTAATCTTATTTTTTGCCATAATTTAAAGCAATTCCTATAACTAATATTTAACTCAAACTTTCTTTACATTTCACCATGTTTTTATTTTAACTGACATATAGTAATTGTTCATATTTATGGGATATAGTGTGACATTTCAATCCCTGCAATATACAATGTGTAATGATCAGATCAGAATGATTGGCATATCTACCATCTTAGACATTTAGCATTTTCAAACTTTCCTTTTCAACTTTTGGCTCACAGCTTCTCTTCAAACTAAGAAAATGAGGATGTTCCGTAGAGATATTCTGGTTAGAAACAAATCATGGGTAAAACAATAGCTGTTCTCAGAGTTACTTGAGACCAGATTATTTCCGTGTGTATGTGTGTCTATAACCACCACACTGTGCAAAAATTAAAACTTACTGAGAAATTGGGGTTTAGGGGTGATGTGGGTGAGAGATAACCACGTCAACATCTCTAATTCCTGGAACAGTATTCTCTGACTTGCTACGTGCACATTGTACTACATCCAGCATACCTAGTAGTCAGATCTCACTGTATCATTTTCATTCATTTGCCCAGCCAAAGGTCTTTACTCTCTTCCCTCTTACTTCTGAATCTCAGCAGCATGAAAAGCAATCAGAGGCAAGAAAGCCATTGCAAAGAACCATCTGGAGGATTATTGGGATTTTCAGGAAGTATGATAGATTCACAGTTGTGGGCACCTGATTGAATGGCCATGGATGTCACAAACATCATGCAGACTCCTCTCTAAAAACCAACCTTCCTCAAGGGAGTGGGGTGAAGTGGGGAGACAAATAGTCTGAAATTTCCAGCTACATGAATACATTTTGACATCAACTTATTCCAGCCTGAAAATTTTAGTAATTTAAATGTGCTCCCCAGAGAAAGTAAGAATATTCTCTTTAATCTATCAAAAATAAAGGGAGAGTATGGGTGTGGGGACCACACATTTTTGTGCTGCACCTTTGAGAAGCGAACAAAACACAACATCCTGAGATACATTGTCATTTTCAAAACCTAGGGTTTTCCCAAAAATTCTTAAGGAAATGTTGCCACCTTCTGGACAAGAGCGCAATAAACAGCCACCACAGTCTTGAGACTTGCTTATAACCTCATTTACATGGGTTAATAAAGAATTTTGCTTTGGCATCTTTTCTATTATTACTATGGCACAACACTGATTTAGCAAAAAAAAATTGCAGTCATTCTAAAAATACTAATCATATGCATAATAGAACAGAAAGCCGTCTCACCAATTAAGTAGGTTCTTCCAGAGAAAAAGAATAAATCACACTGCTTACCAAATTTAAAAACAAAGAAAGATACAAATAGACATTGCAATAATGAAAGGGAAAGAAAGTGCTTAAGGGGAAAGAACAACTGTGATAGGGGAAAGGAGAGAAGGAAGAGGGGAAAAGATCATATGTATATAGGTATACATATGTGTGTGTGTGTGTGTGTGTGTGTGTATGTACAAGATACATAGCTATACTACTACTGTTACTTCATCCAAAAGAACAGTTTGTGCTTTCATTATTTGATTGTTTAATCATTTTTTTGTGTCTAGATCTTGTAAGCTGAACAACTACTTCTAAGATAACAATATGCAATATATTAATTAGTGTTAATTTCCTACTATTTTTTTAAAATTCTGAATCATTTCTATCCTTTTTTCTGTTTTGCTTTTTTTAAAAAAAAAAGAAAGATACAAAAGACAAAACCTCAGACTTCCTAACTCTTGCAAGGATTGGTAATATCTGTAGAATATCAGCCAGATTCTCTATTTATAGTGTTTTTAATTAATATTTACTTCTCTCTTAAAAATAGGTCCAAGACCATACTCATAAGTGAAATAAACCAAACACACATGTGTAAACACCACATTGCCTCCCTAGTGTAAGAAACTGAAAGACTCAATAAGATACAAAATTCCTGATAAATATGGAGAAATGGTTCTGAAATCCAATGGTGCTTTTATTCTTTGATTTGATTGGTTTAAGATGCTTTCCTACTATTTGAAAGCAATAAGTGAGAAAATAGGAACAGCTCTTTTTAAAAATGAGACACTATAGTAGCCATTGCTCATTTCCTGTTATCCAACTTGAAGACCTGTAATGCTATTCTCTTTTATCTGGTTTTATACTACTTTGTTTTGTTTGAGTTTATTGTCTGTAAATGTAAG
>RJWT010038036.1:0-12950 GCA_004365215.1 Cuniculus paca
TAGAGGCTCACTTTAGACAGACAATTCCTGGGGCTGGAATGGGATCAAACAAATGCACATGCTTTTTTTTCCCCTCTCTGCTACAGAAATTGGTGTGTTAGCCAAGACTTTCATTGACCAAGGGAAGCTCATCCCAGATGATGTCATGACTCGGCTGGCCCTGCATGAGCTGAAAAATCTCACCCAGTATAGCTGGCTGTTGGATGGTAAGTGGTGTTTCCTGAGCATTTCATGGTCAGTCCTGGCAAGAATGGCAGTCAAGGGCTTGAGCTCTACTACTGACTACCCTGCAGCCTTGGACCATTTTCTTTTAGCCTAGTTCTTTATCTGAAAAGAAGGAAGGAAGTGAACTGCATGATTTCTAAATTCTCTTCAGATGTACAAGTAATATTAGTTCAGTTCCCCCCCATTTGAGAGTATTTAATGATGAGGAAGGCGTCACTTAACGGCAGGGAGCCAGCCCCGAGAGTAACTCAGAATGAGCTGTAAAATTCCCCAGCCAGAGGTGCAGCAGAATCCTTGAGGGCGGATTGTAGTTTCTAATCATTGCTTTGTGGATATAGAGAAGACATGAAAGAGATTTTCTATATTTTAAAACTGGCAGTAGCTTTTTCTTCAGGATTGAAGTCATAATATCCAGTTTTGGAAGAGGATATGCTACTGTAGCCTTGCTTGCTATTGATCTGTTGTTCTCTCCTATTCAACCCCATTCCTCCACCTTGGAGCATGGGCACCAGTTCACCAAGATCTGTGGCCCTGCCACGTGCCTTCTCCTGGAAGGTTCACTATTTTCTAATTTGTGCAAAAGTTCCAAGTGGATTCGACTGGTATCAGGAAGGTAAAGGAGAGGACAAATGAAGGACAGGCTGGGCAGAGCACTTACCCGTGTGTATTTGTGGGAGCTAGTATCAGGGAGTTTGCCCACATGGATCCATTGACTGTGCCTGCTATCAATATTTGCAGAGTCTTAAGGACTCAGAAATCCTTGAAACATTTATAGAAGGTCTTTGGTGAGCAGAGACTATGCTGACTGATAGATCCTGTGCATACCATGCTTCTTACATCCATTCATTACACAAATATTAACTGAATACTTTTGATGTGCCAAAATTTGTTTGAGGCTCTGAACCTAAACATGAACAAAATCCTTGCCTGTGTGGAATGTACCTTCTAGCAGGAGACACATAGTAAACAAGTAAATAGAAATTTGGGTAAGTACAGAAACCAGTAAGTGCTTTGAGATAAAAGTTGTTTGAATATAGTAATGTGGTAGAGAAGTATCTACTTATTTTCTAATAGAAAGTATACATATGTGGTTTAGAATTCAAAAGTTTATTTTTTAAAAGTTTAGTTGAGTCTTGCTTCTTTCTGTGTGAGATGGGGGGGTTTTGAAGCACTCCCTTTCGTGTGAGGTCTTATATAAGTGATGAAACAGGTCATGTTAGGCTGCAGGAATATGGTACTCAGGCAGGCTGGAGATACAGTCCAGCACAGGACAGTGGCAAAGTACCCATGAAACTAGTCCCTGGTTGTCACTGGGCACAAATGGGGGAATGGGTCAAAGACAGGGCCACAGGGAAAGGGTTTGGAATGGCAAACCTTTATTATTTCTGATTTTTAAAATCATTGTTCTATTGCAACAATACTGTTCCCTTTAAAAATTACAGGATGTAAATGAGAAACTTAAAAGTCCTCAGTGGTCATATCCTTTAGGAACAGCTACGTTTAATTGCTTGAAATGTAATTCAAATGGGCTTTTTTCTATAGTTAGTGATTAAAAAAATACAAATTTACACATACATCTTTATATGAAGATTCCCTCTTCTCCACCAAGTAATATGTAATACTACTTTTCTTTATCTGTACACATGTACACACATAGCATATACATGCCACTTGGGCGCATTTTGTCTTTTCACTGAATTTAACTATATTTAACAGATTTACCTCTTGGAAATAAGCTAAGCGGAAGCTTGCATTTTGAAGTATGTATCATATTCCAATTAATTCCCTACCTAGGAATGTTAGGGTCGCATCCAGCTTTATCCTGTTGGAGTGATGCTGTGGAAACTGTCCTTATGTTTCTGTTAATGTTAGAGGTCATTTTCATTTAGCTTGCTCTTTTCAGTGGGTGTTTGGTTCTAAGTTCATGAGTGTAAACATTTTAATCAGAAGTACAGCAGTGAACAGGTATTTTTTACCAAGACTTTTTTTTCAATGTATATCTCATGTTTACAAGCATAGGTGTTGGGGTGGATAGCTTGTGTTCAAATTCTACTTCCTCTGCTTAGTTAATAGCTAAAGCTCACTGTGCCTAAATCTCATTTGTAAAGTGGTAATGATATAGTACCTCTCTCATGGTTATAATTATGACAGTTAAAAGAAGTGACCCTTAGAAACGTTTGGCATACAGATCCTGGCACCTGGAAAGTATTCAATATATTTAGATATTATATTCCATTTATTCTTATTAAATATATTACAGTAGTTTTTCTTGGGCCTAATTCACTGTAAACTTTATAATAAATTCTTGATTTATTATTCAATTTTGGTGCTATATAAAATAGTATATTTTGAGCCTTTTGCCATTATAAAAAATTTATGATCTGTACAAGTGATAAAGTAGGGGCTTCATTGTAGACTTTTAAAGCAAAACAAAACAAAAACCCAAAGTAAAAAAATGTATAAATACAATATATATTTTCTTACAAAAATGGGAAATTATAATATATATGTATTGCACTTGTCTGTTTTACCAATTTCACATGCACTTAAGAGGTAACAACATAACAGATGCCAAAACCTGTGAAGTGGCAGTTTTTAAAAAAAGTCTGACAGGTCTGAGCATGGTGGTTACATGCCTGTAATCTCAGCACTTGGGAGGCTGAGGCAGAAGAGTTGCCATGAGTTTGAAGCTAGCCTGGACTATATAATGAATTCAAGTCCAGCTTGAACTGCACAGTGGGACCCTGTCTCAAATAAATTGATTAATTAGTAAATCTGACAGGTGAGACAGATTTGAAGGTTTAAGAAACACAAGATCACTTTTAACTTTGATGTAAAAGCAGCTCTCCTGAACTGAACATTACATATATAAAATAATTTGTACTCCCAATGGTACCCTGCAACTGGCATTTAAACACTGAGAAACAGATCATGTTGCAAGATTGGAGAGTAGTGTCAAAGGTGGAGTAAAGGTTAGTGCTCATGATCCTCTGCTCGGCTTTACACCATTATGCAAGAGAAGTAGAGTTCTATTACAGAAAAAAAAAGTACATGATTTAAGATTAACAAATTTAAATCTTCCAGCACATTTCAGATAACTCCAGAATCAGAATCACTCTGCAGTTTACCTTTTCTTAAATGACTTGTTACCATTATAAGCTTTCTTTGGAGGCTCTTTCTCCAAATCCAGGTTTCCTGGGCACAGTTTTAGTCATTGTCATTGTTATTTTAGTATATTACAAGGTCTAAGTCACAGGCAAAGTTTTCCATGTTTTAGTGTTTTACAAGGAAATGTATTTTTAGTTCTAACAAATTATTATACATGCAGTTTTAACCTTTGTCATTTTTGAAAAATACATTATTTCAACTAATTTTAACTTTTCTTGGTATTCTGGAAAATATGTCTTTAGTGCTGACATTGCAGTCAAATATTTAGTATCAAAATATTATTTTAAATTCTCTAATATACTTGGTTCTATTTATGGATTCACCAATCAGTTACATTTGGCTTTCTCTGCATTTTAGAATCACTGTTGGAACTACTTTAGCTATACTGGTTGAGCATCCCATAGCCGAAATGCTTGGGGCCAGAAGAGTTTCAGCTTTTTGTACTTCGGGATATTTGCGTAGACTTCACCAGTTAAACCCCTAATTCTCAAAACTCAAAATTCAAAAACACTCCAAAATTTGAAAGCTTCTGAGCATCACCGCATTTCAGATGTTTGGATTAGGGATGCTCAACTTTAGGGCTTATTTCTCTGCTTTAAGTTTTCTGTCATCTTCCAAAAAAAGCCTTTTCGTCTATGGCCATACCACCCTGAATGCGCCTGGTCTCGTCCGATCTCGGATGCTAAGCAGGGTCGGGTCTGGTTAGTACTTGGATGGGAGACCAAAAAAAGCCTTTTCACATTTTGATTGAAGTTGAGTTTTTTTTTGTTTGAAGGCCAGAAAATATGGATGTAGATGTCTGGTTAGATGGCAGTGAGGCAGAAGGAATTTTCTCTTAGTTGGGGGAGTCTCAACCTTTTTTTCTACTCAGGCCTTCAAACTGATTGGCTGAGGCCCATCTCCATTAGGGAGCACGATATGTTTTATTTTGTCTACGTAGTTAAATGTTAATCTGATCCTAAAACACCCTGATAAACACACCCAGAATGTTTGATCTAGTATCTAGCCACCACATAGCCTGGTCAAACTGGCACCCAAAAGTTAACAATCACAGTTGTACTACAGCCTGCCTGATATTCCTTTTGTTCAACATAAATTCTTTCCTTTCTTCATCCTTCTCTCCCTTCCCTTCATTCCTGTTTGTTTTATTTTGTAAAGGTTTTCCAAGGACACTTCCACAGGCAGAAGCCCTGGACAGAGCTCATCAGATAGACACAGTGATTAACCTGAATGTGCCCTTTGAGGTCATTAAACAACGACTCACGGCTCGCTGGATTCATCCAGCCAGTGGCAGAGTCTACAACATTGAATTCAACCCTCCCAAAACTGTGGTGAGTAGATGTGGTGGAACTGCCTCTCCTCGAGTCCTCTTGCCTTCACAGATAAGAGTTTTGTGAACTTAGAAATCCTCTGCCTGACCAAAACTCCTGATGGTGTGTTCTCAGGTTTCTTGTGTAGCAGAACGGTCTATCCACTCAGCTTGGTAGTAAAGGGGCTTCAGGAGCAACAGGAGTTTGTTATTCATTCTGAAGTATTTATTAACTTTGTGCTTTGTGCCAGGAAGTGTGTTAGGAGCAAAGACAGTGGGGGATTGGGAACATTGGCTTGCAGATGAGATTTGAGGTCTGCAGCTGAATCTTTTTGTATATGTTTTGAATTATTTAGAGGCTGCTTAGAAAACCTTTTAACTAAGATGTATGTGTATTAGCTTTCTGCTACTGTAACTTACCTAAGTAAGTTCGATTTTGGAGGTTTCAGTCCATGATCAGTTGGCACACAGCTTTCAGGCCTGTGGTGAGGCAGCACATCATGCTGGGTGGAATGTGCTAGAGCAAAAGCACTCGCTTCATGACAAAGTGTCGCAGTCATCTGTCATGGGTTGGTTTTCATTTATTTAAAAGCTAACACATTTTTGTGCTTGTTGCTTACACAGAGAAGACAATCCAATTAAAAATAATGAGACTGCTTATAAAAATATCCTTCAAAGATATTGTATTTGACAGCAGTCTCTTCTAACTCCTATCTAGGGCATTGATGATCTGACTGGAGAACCTCTGATTCAACGTGAAGATGATAAACCAGAGACAGTGATCAAGAGACTCAAGGCTTACGAAGCCCAAACAGAGCCAGTCCTGGAATACTACCAGTGAGTTCTTGCTTTTTGGAACCTCTCTTACTGGATGAAGCACAAAGTCCATTTTTTATTTTCCGTACTTTATAGCTAAAATACCAGAAGACCCAAATTAAATTTGCTTGAGCAAATAAAGGGAATTTATTAGCTTGTGTAACAAGGAATTCCAGAAGTAGGTTGGGCCTGTCAGTGCTAGGTTTGATTTTACCAGTTTCTTAACTTTGTCTTCTTTAGTACTATTGGCTTTGTCCTCAAGTTTCCTGAGTGGTTGCAGACATTTGGCCAGAACAGGTAGGGCTGCTTCTTTCATGAGGACTGGAGAGCAACCTTTCCTCAGTGTACAAAAGCTCCAAGGATCCCTCCGATTAAACCAATTAAACAGTCACTGTTGTCAGGGACTTAATGTTCTGGGCCAGGGTCACTGCTCATTTCTGAAGCAGTCACTGGGCCGGGAAGGATAACACTGATTAGAGCCTTGAGCCTTGATCCAGAGCCTTGAGTAGGCCAGTCTTGCCCATATTCCTACTGAGTGGTGAGAGGGCTGGAATGCAGGCTGGGGAGGCAAACCCAGAGCCTTCTGCATGTGCCTATGGAGGATGCTTCAGAAAAATCTTAAGTGACAACTAACCCTTAGATCACTTATCTGGCTAATAGTCTTTAAAAGCTTCTATTCTAACATGATTTTTGTCTGTTCTTCAGGGAATTCATATCACACAAAATGGGAACTGTACTGTGTTAATATTTGGTGGAGGCTCACAGTCCCATTTCCTTGCTCAGCTCTTTTTTCTCCTGTCCTTTCCTTTCACTCATTTGCTGAGTAATGACTCAGTGTCAGTGTTGTGAGAGCACAGGCTCTGAAGCCAGAATGCTCAAATTCAAGTCCCATCTTGGAATTTAATAGACATAGCCTTAACCCCTTCCTTAAACTCTGCTTTATCCTCTATAGAGGAGAATAGAGACTTGAAAGTGAGTTAATATGAAAATTATGGCTGACACACAGCACTATATAAGTATTAACTGTTATAACAGTAGTTATTGTAATAGGGCTAAGTATACAATAAAATCTGAATTGATAGTCTGTTTTAATAGGTATTTCTGGAAGGTGAAATTATAAAACAGTTGGCAGTTCACTTTTTTACAGTAGCTATTGCTATAATTTATATAATTTATCTATATAATGAGCTTGGCTTTGTTGGTCTGCGTAATGTATTTAGTACCAGCAGCATAAATTTCTTATTTATAAGATCAGGCAGTATTAAATACAGGCTTTCCTCATTTAACTACAAAGTTCTGTTCCTGCAACTGGGTCATTAAGGGAATTGGTCGCTAAATGAGGAATTGGTTAGACTATGTACATTACAATACTCAGAACAAAGAAATGGTCAAAGGAAACTCCAGCTTGACAGACTCGCTTTTATTTGCATAATTCTTACATGCAGTGCTATAATGTGTAGATTACTTTTCTTTTTTTTTTTTTTTTGAGACAGGATCTCATTATGCAATTCAGGCTGACTTAGACTCACTAAGTAGCTGAGGCTGGTATTGAATTTGCAGTGATCCTCCTGCCTGAGCTTCCCGAGTGCTGGGACTACAGGCGTAGTGAATTCAAGGTCAACCTGGGTGTTACATAATGAGTTCAAGGCCAGCCTGAACTACACAGCTAGACCTGGTCTAAAAAAGAAAGATAATAGAGAAAAAGAAAGAGAGAGAGAGACAGAGACAGACAGAGAGAGAGAGAGAGAGAGAGAGAGAGAGAGAGAGAGAGAGAGAGAGAGGGAGAAAAGAAAAGAAAAAGAAAAAGAAAAAGAAAAAAGAAAAAAGAGAAAAGAGAAAAGAGAAAAGAGAAGAGAAAAGAAAAGAAAAGAAAAGAAAAGAAAAGAAAAGAAAAGAAAAGGAAAGAAAAGGAAAGAAAAGAAGAAAAGAGGAAAGGAAAGGAAAGGGAAAGGGAAAGGAAAGCAAGAAAGACGGACAGAAAGTCATCAAGACAATTTCAGCTCCATTTTTGGGTGTTTGCTTCAGTGTCAGGTAGGCAGCTTACTTCCTACCAGCTCAGCTACCCATACAGAAAAGCAAGCCTCATTGCTTGTCTTGTGGCTGACACAGATTAGCTCTGATCATGCCATCTTTGAAGACGGGGAATGGAGACAGTCTCACTTGAATCTTATGAGATTTCCAGTAGTGTCCAGAAGGCAGAATACATCATTGCTGGGCACACATCACCACCACAAGGCTCTGAATAGTTCTGCCAAAATGTGAGAAACTGGGAAATGCTGCAGAAACGAATGGCATAAATCCTATTCTAAGAGATATTCTAGTCTTTCTTTCTACGCTTCTTCAGGTTTTTGTTACCTCTTGCTATCATTTTGACTTTTTATTTTCTCACACACAGAACCAAAGCTGGTCTTAAGTATCAGAAAGAGCATTTGTAAGAACTTCAGTATAGCATTATTTTACAATGCTGACCATCACATTATTTTTAAACTCTTCTCACCTGTGGGACATTAATAGGTCTACGTTTACAAACATAATGCTCTTACTCTTTGGAGGGCTAATTTTTGGAGCTAGTTGCATTTTGTTACACAGTAATTAAGATGACAAATGCTCATTCGAGGTACGGGTCTAGGATTGACTAGGTACCTGCAGTCATGCCCTCAGTAATTAACCTACCTGTGACACTGTGGTTTGATATGAAAGTGGCTCATCAAGAAGCTTAAAATTGTTAGGCTTGTTCTCTTGAAAGCCTTACTAGATGCCTGTGAATTTAGAAACTAAAAGAGTTTATAAAATACAAAGAATACTGTTTACATTTCTCTTCAGAGCAGATGCTTCTTTCCAAGAAAAGTGTTAATTGTAGCAAAATGAGGGATCAAAAAGAAATCCTTTTGTTCTAAGCGAAAACTCTGAAAACTTAGTAAGAAGGGTTGCAGAGGTATGTATGACTGGTCTTGTTTTCAGGAAGTAGTAAATCAGCATTCTTGGGCTGCCTTTCAACTTGTGTATATGCAAAAGAGTGTGTTTGAGTTGGAAGAAGTGGGGTTAGCAAGATTGGCAGGCTCTGGAGAGCTGTGTGGTTTGAAAAGCAACCCCAGGATTCTGATCTCACTCCTCATCATATGATCCCCAGGAAACAGGAGTAAATAAAATAGACTTTGACTACTGATTTTGTGAGAAGCCAGACAAACCTACCCGGAAGAAACGGAGAAGCCTAACAGGAAAAACAATAAAACTTAACACTTTCTGTTCCCCTTTCTGTTAAAATTCATAAGGATAGACTAGAAAAAAAGAAACCTCAGCAAAAAGCAAAATGAAATATTAGAAAGCTTATTTTGCATAAGACTTAAGTGGACAAAGGGGTGTTCTGGTGCCTGACAGGTCCCATTTGGAAACCTACCACCACCATGGTGATCTGGACTAGTTAATTTTGCAAAAGAGATATTATTAATAAAAGAAAAGTTAAGCTTTGTAAAGGATTCATTTAGCAGAGTGCATGCCTAATTAATGATGGCTGCTATTATTTTTGAGGTGCCCATTTCTGTAAGCCAGGGCACAAAGCTGTAACTAAAGTCTAGATTTTCCAATGACTGGCCAAGTTCCTTTCTCTCGTGATCACAGACCTATACTTAATGAAACTCCTAAACCTACATTGTCATCTATCATGAAAAAAGTTTTTTTGAAAAGGCTCATTAGGAAGACTCAGGCCTATGGATTTTTTTTCCCCCATCTTTAGGAAAAAAGGGGTGTTGGAAATATTCTCTGGAACAGAAACCAACAAGATCTGGCCGCATGTATACGCTTTCCTACAAACAAAAGTTCCACAAACAAACCAGAAAGCCTCAGTTACTCCATGAGAAAAGCATGTGACTAGTAAGATGAGCAGAAGAAACTCTTCTGTGCCTTTAGCAGCTTCTGTTTTCTAAGACTCAAGCATGTATGAATTCTTTGAAAATTGTTTAATTTCTACTGATTTTATTCTGGGTATTACTAAGGATGTGCCAAATGAATCGGACACTAAGATTGATCTTTTGAAATTGTCTAGTATGTTTTATTCATTTATCTTTAATAGGTGTATAATTAAAAAACACCAGGTATGTTAAAACTTTAAAAAATAGTGAAATTAAAAGAGCAATTAGTAGTAATTTTTTTGTTCAGTATTTAATAAATCAAATTTTCATAATTTTTCTGGAGAAGTAAAAAAATTACATGTCACTTACTTGGGGAAAATATCATGAGACTTTTGCAGAGTGATGCAAAAAACAAAACAAAAAACCCAGACATTTTCTAGTCCTGTGGAATATGCTTTTGTGAGACACTGTATCTATAGTTTCCTGACATAAAATTAAAGAAAAAAAGCAACAGGATTTATAGGTGTTGCAAGATATAAGGTCACTGTTGCCTTTACACTAATAAACATATAAGCTAGCTACTTATGCTGTATTTATTTTGTCTTTAGACATACGTTTGGCTTACTCATAATTTTCAATTTGCTATAAAAATATAACAATTAGTATATAAGAAATTAGCTTTTTTTCTTTTGAAAATACACGTGTGCTGAGGGATATGATTTATGTCAAAATTGACTTTTTTTTTTTTTTTTTGGTTTTTTTGAGACGGTTTCACCATCACCATGCAGTTCAGGCTGGCCTTGAACTCACTTTGTAGTCTACGCTGGCCTCGAACTCACAGTGATCTTCCTGTCTCAGCCTCCCAAGTGCTGGGATTACAGGTGTGCACCACCACAACTGGCAACAAAATTCTTAGATCAGTACCAACAGTGAATGAATTTTGTGGAAGATATAGTCACATTTTCTTTCTTACCTTAAGAAATATAGGATCTACTTGTCAGTTTCTTTTTAATCCAAATGTATAATTCACCTTGGCAAACAACAAATTATAGTACAAGGAAAAAATTAAAAAGAGTTGGCACTATGTAAAGTAAGCATACTTTGTTATTAAGGGACTATAAATAGATCAGTCATACCAGGAGTATAGTCCCTTAATATTAACACAACCATAATTAGTGAACAGGTGTAGCAATAAAAAGAATAGACATGATAGGTTAGAAAAAGATCAGAAAAGTAACTGAGTTCCCTAAAGGAGATCTTTACTCCTAATCAAGGAAATTGCCATCTGCTGGTGGTCACTGCCATCATATGTCAAGAGGAAAGAACTCTTTTGGTGTCCTCTGAGCAGCCATTTAAAAAACGAAACACGTTTCCTTAGTAGGGCAACAGGGATGCCTGTTCATTCTGTGGCCTGGTGGAAAAACAGGGCAATCTGAGAAGCAGAGGACAAACCCAAATGCATTTTCCATGTGATAATCTTATTTTACTTGGTGCCAAAAGAAATGGATCAAGCACTTGTACAAGCTGTTAACTGGCCTTTTAAGAATTTGGCCCATTTTATTCCCGACATTTAAAATTCAAGTGCCAGCCAGTGGTGCTTATGTATTGGGGGGGAGGCACTTTTCTTTTTTTTTTAAAATTCATTGTTAACCTTTCAAAATGGAACAAGGCTTTTTAAAAGGATTACAGTCGCTAGTTCTTTATAAAACTTTTATAATGCCTTACTTGAATGTTAATATATGCTTTCTAAAAATGTGAACTACTAAACCTATCACCAGGTCACCAGACATACATGAGTTTCAACGAGAATAAAATTTAAGTACTGTGGCTGTTACTTTGTCTTTGATAATTCACAAGGCTCACTCTACCCCATCTTTCTGCTGTCCTGACTTCTCATTGGCTTCATTCTAATAAACTGTCTTAAAACAATACATAGGCTGGTTTAGTTTTAGGTAAGTCATTTATCTTCTGATATGGTGCTGGTAGCTATACTGGCTTTCATGACACCTTGGGAGACTTGCAATCAAAGAGAAAGGTTGAAGAATATTACAAAAATTAAGACTGCTTTTCCCTATGACCATTCCTTCCTCACTCCCAAAACAATAATAACTTTGCATATATACTTTGAGAAATGAGTATTACATTTTTGTTTAATAAAACAATTTCTGAATGGGTTCTTGCCATAGGCAATGTTAAGAATATCACTGCTGAGTGCATCCTGCTAAACAAATAATGCTGGGATACCCAGTATGATTTATGTGCCACATGGAAATGTCTTTAGCTGAATGTCATGGTCAGGAAGAGCTACTATACTTTAGTTAAAAGATAATGAGAACAGCGTCTCAACCCATTACCCTACTTTCTGGAGTAGCAGTCAAGCAAAAGGTGAGACTGGAAATGGAAAATGGCAGTAATTGTTACCACTTGTATTTCAGCTCTCAATTCCTTCTGAACTAGGTTAAATACTGGCTCAAATTTCTAAACTCCGTCCCCTGGCTATTTCCCCTTCTGCCCCTTAGCTATATACAGTGGCATTTCAGCAAAATATTTTGGGTCCTCACAGTTTAAAAAAAAATGCCTTATACTAATAAATCATTGTAATCATGAATCTCATGTTACATCAAATTACTGTAATACAGTACTTGCAACCAACGGCAATAAAAATTTGTATTTTAGAACCTGCTTATAAAGTGTCTTCTCACTCTGGACCTGGTAAGGCCCCGCCCAGTGACCCCAAGCAGCTGGGGAACCTAGGTTCACCATATGGGCCTGCACGGTGTGCTCCACCTAGGCACGTAGCCTTAGTGCTCTGCTTGGAACCTAGTAAGGGCCCACCCAGCGACTCCAAGCTGATGGGGAACCATGCTGTGCCACCAAGGACCTGGTAAGGCCTGGCCCAGCAACCCCAAGCAGCCAAACAGCTTTGGCACCTCAAGTGGGGTGAGCACAGTGTACTCCACCTAGACATACAGCCTCGGTGGCCACTTGGGACCTGGTAGGGCCCCTGCCAGTGACCCCAGTCAGCCAGGGAGCATTGCAGAGCTGCGTGGGACGTGCTGAAGGTCCACCCAGAATACTCTACCCATTCGGGGAGCCTCCGAGAACCACTCAGGACCTGATAAGGCCTGCCTAACAACCCCCATTCAGCTGGGGAACCACCTCCAGTATGGACAGACGTTCTCCACCCAGGAAACAACTGAGACTTTACATTCAGCTGCCCCAGGGAAATACAGGAAAATGACAAAATGAAAGAGCAAAATGCAATCTCAAACCTCCAGCCCATTCCAAACAAGCTTCGGAGACATGGACATAGAAGAAAGTGTAAGGCACACACCTGAAATTTCTGAAATGACTGCAAGTGAAGTAAAGAAACAATTCCATGAAGCTGTAAAGGAAATCAGACCAGAGATAATCTCCCAGGTAAAACAAGAAATGATAAATGTAATGAAAAAAATGCTGAGCAAGTCTAAAGACATAGTTAAAAAAATAGAGGAGCACTTCAAAATGATGGAAACCTTGATGAACAATAAAAGAAATAGAATGCATGAAACAGATTCAAAGAGCTATCCAGGAAATAAAAAATT
>RJWT010038037.1:0-12944 GCA_004365215.1 Cuniculus paca
ATCCCCACCCCTCTCTTTTTTATACAGTTAAGCTAAGACAAATGAGTAACAGGTGGGGCTATAAGTAGATTTGGAGTGAACCTACATCCTTTGAAACATGATGAATATGAGCATATCTGTGTAGTTTTAAAAGCATTTTCCTTAGCTGATTTAGATTATATAATCATTCTTTAATCACCTATGTGTGGTTTCAAGATAATTAAATAACTACCATTTGCTAGTTATATTGTACCTTGGGCAAATTACTTCACCTCTGTGCTTCAGTTCTTTGGCTGTAAATTAGGGCTGATAATTCTCTTTACCTCACAAAATTATTGTGAAAATTAAACAAGGTAATACATATAAACTTCTTAGAACGGAGACCAGATCATAGTATGGACTCTAAAAGTATTACTGTTGTTGTTAAACTCTGAACTGATAATGACTTTTGTAAATATGTGCAATTTATGATTTTACTTTTTTTACAAAGCAAAGTTTTTTGATCAAAATAAATACTCCTAGTCTGTAATTTCTTTATTTTGTGGGTTTTCTTTTAGAAATGACTGATGTGTGCTGTTATTTCGATCTATCTTTTCTGTACGTTTGTGTTTGAAAATAATGAGTGTTAAAACAGTGTGCATGTGTTTCATGATATATTGTGCTGAATTAATGAGAAAATATGTTCAAGTGTTTAAATTTTAGTTTACAGAATTGTCAAGAGCTGCAGATTTGTCTTCTGATAGTTTTGACTGGATCTGCTAATATGTTTTCTTCTAACTTCCTGCCTGTCTGCCCTTACCTTTCACATAGTCTTATGGCATAAAGCTCTGGCCTCTTCTGCCTCCCAGATTAGACATTCTTGCCCAGCACTCTTCAGAATACTGACAAGGAAAGGAGGGTCCTTCCTGGCCAGAGTGGGAGCACTAGGCAGCTATGCACCACAGTCACAGCGCTTCTGAGCATAGATCAGCATGTGCGTCAGTGATGACCTCCCCTCCTTGCCTAAAGCCCAAACGATGCAGGGGGACGTGGTGACTAAAGCAGCACAAATCTGGCAGCACTGTCAAGATGGTGATGAAATAAGGACACGAACCCACTCCTGATACCTTGCTGCATTGCAAAATGTACCTCCCCATTCCATTCTTCCTCTTTCTCTTCTTCTTTTCACATTGTCGCAAATACTTGTTCACCCTTGAAATGAGTTAGCAGAGACAAATGGTAATTTCTTAAAAGAAAAACAATTCAAGATTGTTGGTGTATGGAATTAATATCATCTGGAGGACAGCCAGTCTGAACCGTGGGTAGGATCGGTGTAGTATCACCTCAGTGGGCAAAGAACCGTTGACTAATGACTGTTCACATCTGGGAATGATGTCTGGGAGCAGTGATAGTGATGTACAGGGACTTGAGTGTCATGCTTGTTAGCACAAGAAACCATAGGAAGTCTTAAAGCAGAGGTAAGTTGCCCTCTGATGTAGAGTTAGGTCTAGCAGCAGAGTGAGTGGCGATGCGTATTTTATGCCACATTTATATATCTCATCTATTCTGAAAAGAAAGACATTCACCTTGGTGAAGTTTTGTGTGTGATGCTCCAGGTTAGTGCTCTCTTGTGATTCTATGATTTGCCCTCTAGGGTATTTTGATGAATTTCACTTGTTTAGTTGGCCATGTTGTGTTCTCATGGTTAGAATCACATATTCATGGTGCCGAACATAGGGGAACTAGGGCATGAGAGTGTACGACCTAAAACCACACTAAATTTACCCATAAAGCTCATGAGCCTCTTCTCACCATGAAGGCAGGCCCAAGTTCTGTCTCCTCAGCAGTCCATGTGGTGGCAGGTGACTGGCTGAGACGTGTACCAAGAGAGATAGGCAAATCAACTTGTCCTGTGACTTGGGGCTCGTGCTTTCATTTGGAGGTGTTTGCTGGGGAGGGTCCTAACATCTTGTTGCAAGTCCTGTGCTACCCTGTGAGTCCTGCATGAACTGGCTCTGCGTTCCTACAGATACGCATGCCCCCATCCTACATGGAGTGGTCAGATAGTTATAAAAACCATACAAGTTTCATACTCCAATAGAAGAGTGGTAACAGTAAGTTATCCTCGGATCAGAGGAATTGCAGGTTATCACTGGATAAAGTGATGGTGATGTGGTCCCGGAGAGTATTGAGGAAGAGATTCTAACCAGAATAGTTTTACCTCTGGACCACTAGTGTCTAATTGTAAACAGCTCTCCCTGGCCATTTAGCTCTGATCATTTCTCTTTAATGTTCCCCGATAACCTGTGTTTATTCCTTCTTTCCCCCTCAGTGGCCTACCTAACTGGCCTTCCCTTTACCAGGGATGCTTAGAAGCCTCATTGCCTGCTTTTCCAGTTCTGCTCTTAAATCCTTCAGGGATAAGTTTAGGCTTGTTCTTGTTTCCTGCAGAGCAATGATGTGGTATAGAAGTTCTATATAGGTAACCAATATGGCCGGTAGATTAGTCTCAAACTGGAAGAGAAGTCCTACCACACAGAGCTTTCCTCTTACAATTTCAGGTGCTCTATGACTACAGTCCAGGGTAAATCTTATCAAGAACAATGACCTTCATTTGAGAGATGCAAATTAAAACAACACTGAGATTCCATCTCACCCCAGAAAAAATGGCTATCATCAAGAAATCAATCAATAATAAACACTAGAGGGGCTGTGAGGTAAAAGGAACTGTTCTCCACTGTTGGTTGGACTGCAGACTGGTGCAACCACTGTGGAAATCAATGTGGAGATTCCTCAAAAAATTAGGATTAGACATACCATTTGACACAGCTTTCCCCCTTCTGGGTATTTTCCCAGAAGAATTAAAAACATCATACCACAGCAATATATGTGCACCCATGTTTATAGTAGTACAATTCGTAATACCTAAATCTTGGAAACAACCCAAATGTCCATCAACTGAGGAGTGGATAAAAAAGATGTGCTATTTTTATACAATAGAGTACCACTCTGCCATAAAGAAGGATAAACTGGAGACTTTTATAGGGAAATGGATGAAACTTGAGACCATACTCAGTAAAATAAATCAGACTCACATGTGTAAACATTGTATTGTCTCTCTAGTGTAAGAAGCTGAAAGAGTAAATAAGATCCAAAATGTACAATAGATACCATGAAAAGGGAGGAAACTGTTCAAAAAGAAAGAGAAACTGGGATGAGGGAAAGGCGAGAGAAAAGGATATATATACACATTAGTTAAGATAGTTATACTACTAATTGCTATTAGTTCATTGAAAAGAAAGGTTTGTGCCTATATAGTTTGATCAATTTTTCATGCCTATATCTTGTAATATGAGCAACTACTTTGAAGATGACAATACACAATGTACTAACCATTGTTACTCTCCTACAATCTTACTTTGAAATTTTGTGCCATTGTTTTTATTGGTTTTTTTCCTTTAAAAAAAAAAAAGAACAATGACCTTCATGCCAGTGGGGTCTAGAGAGAATTTAAACCTCACGATATTGAACCAGTCTTCTAAAATAATTCCCATTTTGCCTAGAGGCATCTCCATCCCAGAATACTGAGAAAGTTTGCAAATGAAATTGTTGAACTATTTTGATTACTATTAGGAAAATCATGGCAAATGGGTAAAATACCACAGCTTCCAAGCAGGGAAATATAGGTCTAATTTCAGACAGGTTGCACAGTGAGTCCCACATCAGTTCAACATCAAAACAAATCTTGTTTATACTATGTATTTCTGATTTGAGACCATTTGTTTTATTGGGAGTTGCCTTTCTTCCTTCGCTAGTCTATGCTGTTCTTTATTTTTTGAATAGCTCTTTAAGACCTCAGTAAACTATAGACTTTTTGCTCCTTTTCAGATGAGCACTGTCCAGACAATATTACCTGAACTTGTCAATGGCGGAGGAGCATTTCTTCCCATGATCCACAACCCTAAAGTGGAAATGGGGCTTGGTCAATAATGTGGAATCTGGGGAATGACCCTTCCTGCAACTGAACTCCTTAGGGAATTCCAGGTTACCATTCTCATATGAAGAAGAACATTCCAACCTTCTTGATTACCTTTCTTAGAGCAGAGAAGGAAATGGTAAGGCTGTGCCTAGCAGAAAATTTCTGAACAACCTCTACGTATAGTGAAATACCATTGGATTTTGGTATTTGCTTTATTAAAGGATGGGGAAGAGGAATCTCAAGCAAAGGATAATGCTTTAGTTCTTCCTTTATCAGACATTCAGCCAAAGTTCAGACTTGAAACCATGTCTTATTAGGGCTGGCGGCAGGGGTGGGCAAGGACCCTTCATGACCCCTCCAAATCAGATTAGCTCTCCGGGCTCGTGGTTCCATTGCACACTGTATGTCTTCCCTTCATTCAGCATTTCATTTTTAGCGTAGAGCCATTCTAGAGATAGTAAGCAATATAGGGTTGACATCATGTACTGTTTGCTGCTTGCCGTACATGAGGCAGGTGTATAATAGATATTTTTAAAACTAAGTACATGAATTTTAAAACTGTAAGTTCCTCAGTCATAGAGCACTTGCCTGGCATGTGTGAGGCCCTGAGTTCAATCGCTCGTACAGAAAAAAAAAAGTTAACTTTAAAACTGAAAACTCTAGGTCTAGTTCTTTGGGCATAAGATCACACTGATTGTATTTGGTCCTAGAAGGTTGAATTTGAAGTAAATTATGAGCATTTCCTGACCTCTGTTCCTGTCAGAGTAGAAAGGACAGAAGGTTAGTTCCCTTTCTAATTCTGGGTGAGAGATAATAAACCAGTGATCTTTGGGCTGGATAAGTCTATCTACATGCTTTGGTTGGCTCTACTTTCAAAAGTAGAAAATTTCATATCCAGATCTCTAGCTTCTCTTGGCAGAAATTTGAAAATCAGGTAACAGACCTCAGTTGCTGAATGGCCACAGGTGACGATAGCTGCAAGTTAGGCAGCCTCTCCAGGTCACTTCCGTCCTCAACAGTCCCCACTGTGTCACTTGCCTCACTCATCCGCATTGCCGACCTGACCTTTCCTGGCATTGGAGGTGGAGTTTCTCTATTCCAAGTGGCTCTTAGGTGTTCACTCTACTCAAACTAAACATCTGGGATTAGAATGGCTTTGTCTAAATCAGTCCCTTCTGTCTTAGTCTGTTTGGGCTGCTATAACAAAAGTACCTTAGATGAGGTAGCTTATAAAGAACTGAAATTTATTTCACATCGTTCTGGAGGCTGAGAAATCCAAGATCGAGGTGCCAGCAGATTCACTATCTGGTGAGGGCCCTGTTCCTCATAAATGGTGCCTTCTTGCTGTGTCTTCACACAATGCAAAGGGCAGACAAGCTCCTCCCAGCTTCTCTTGTAAGGATACGAATCCTAGCCATGAGAATGGAGTCCTTGTGATATAATCATCTCCCAAAGTTCCTGCATCTTAATACCAACACACTGGGGTTTAGGTTTCCACCTGCAGATTCTGGGGAGACCCAAACATTCAGACCATCTTCCATTCTTATGATTCTCTGCAATCAGAGTACTCAAGAGTATGAGGCCCTTTGCATGCTTTGAAAAGTTAATTTTCTTTCTTTAGTACCGCTCTATATTTATTGTATGTCACTTCCCCAGAGGTGCCTAATACTATTCCCTATGCATAGAGGAGATGATGACTGTATGGGTGAATGGACAGATGGGTGAAAAGCACAGAAGCATTTTTCTTCCTCTGCATGAGTTCGCTTCTGGCCTGTGATACAGCACCAGTAGGGGGAGCCCTGTATTAATTTGGAAATCCATGAGCAAAGGCTGTTCAGCAGTCTAATTGCTAAGATGCTAAGAATGCATCCCAGCACCCTGCTTCACAAATTTAAGTTAATGACATTTGGAAACTAATAAATCCTAAGGAAAATATGAACCTCAGCACTGATTCCCACCCAGGGGTTTTGTAGATGAAGATATTCCATGTTAATGTGTAGAATCTTCTAATCCATTCTGAAATCGGCTATCATTGTACTCCTCAAATTTTTCAAATTATTGAGAACGTTTCGCCCTCAGGGTCTTGTAGTAATGCGCTGCTTCAGGCAGAGCTACAAAATGATGGATTTATGAAACTGCAGGACAACCACTCTTGCCATAGTTTCTTCTTTCAAAATATGAGGTAGTTGTAGATTGACCCTGAGGTTCTTTCTGCCTCAAAGTGAGGCTAATTTAAAGGAACAATGTCTTACATTTGGGTAAAATGTAAAAACCTGTGAGAATTTTAGGGATTATTTTCTCCATCCAAAATCTATCACTTTTGACAAGTCAGCTGACTTTGGAAAAATTTAAGTAGTAAAGGCACTTAAAATACTCTAGTATGCTGATCTTGGTAAAACAGTGTATAATGGTATATACATTCTTTCTTTTTTAAATTTGTGTTTAGAGTTTATAAGTTATGGTTTTAGAGTCATCAGTGCAAATTGGCATGCAGTCCTCTGTTCTAGAAAGTTCTTTTTTTCTTTTGTTAAGTTATTTTGAAGTGGATCGAAGTTGAATTTGTTACAAAACCAAAATCTTTTTTTGTAGCATGGAGGACAATTTCAGATTAAGGAATGTGGGGCTAGGAAAAAATGGCAAAGAGAACTCTTCCACAATGACTTAAGCATCAATAGAAAGGAAAACCAAGTAATACTTGGAGATCTCCAAGCACTCTGAAAACTTTATCTAATTAAGCTTTCAACCCCCCGTGTAGTAAATCTGTTAGCCACACAGGTGAGATTCTAAGAATTTCTAATTAAATTGTGTTCTTGGTACCACAGAGCTCAAATTATACAGTTTGCCAGAGGAAATGTGCGCTGTGTCATTCCAGCATGACTTCCAAGGGAGTTACCATCCAATTTCTACAAAACAGACATTGTGCAGCATTGTTGTCACTTTATGTAATTCTTTTTTCACTATTATACTATGATTTTTCAAAATTATTGTTAATTATTTCCATTGAAAACTTGTTTAAGGTATTTGCATCCAAGGAATTGTTTCCTTCTAAATAGTGTGGGTTCTCTTTGCAGTTGCTTGGATTCAGCTCCTGTTGGATCTAAACAAGTTTCTGGGGTGGAGGAAAGGCAGAGGAGGACAGAGTGCCTATTTGTGTTGTTCTGATTCTGTGCATGAATAGCCTGCGTCCTGGGCGTTGCCTTGATCCTGGGGCAAGCTTCACTGCCTCTCCTGTCTAATGGTGGTGCCTGTGACAGTATTTGTTTTCTTTGTACTTTACTAAAATGATGTGAATTCTAGTGTAATCGTTTCATTCAAATCTTTCAGTGTCTTGAGCAGTATGTGATAGCTTTCTTCATATTCTTCAAAAAAAAAAGACCAAATGTCAGAGTAATTTGTATTGTATCTGTTTTCATAGTTAAAGTGCAGAAAAAAACCTACATTGGCTCCTTGGTATTTAAATTTTTTCTATAAACTATTGATTATTATCACTACACAGAGGTAAAAGAAAATTTTTTGTTAATATTAGGGGAGTTTTTTGTCGTTTTTTAGAAAGAAGACTATAGGGGCTTGTCTAATTATAAAAGCAATGCAAGATTGTTGCCACAACTATAAGATGCATGAACACCACGGAGAAAATAAATCCTGTATAATCTCAACCACAGATGGTTACATTTTAATGTAACATTTTCAAGGATTTTCTAGGCCAACCAGTGCATTTTTGAATTATGTATCTCAACTAAATGATTCAATAATACTGATTTTGATTTTATTTATTTTCTAACCAGAATAAACCTAGCTGTACTGGTAATCACCAATAAATATTTTATTCTTAAAATTGAAAATGTGGTTTAAGTTTGTATATTTGCATATGTTAATGCCAGCTTGCATGTAGAGAAGTATAATGTCTGAGTGTGATACAGGAGAGATTTGTCCTTTAGAGTCTTGATATCTGTATTTTTTTTTTGTAGTAAAGATCAATGAAACTATCACTAATAAAAGTATGTAAGTTGGAAACATTTGTCTCTTCTGCAGGTTTGAAGCTGTCATTGTAGAAGTATTATTGTGACAACTTTGACCTACCTTAAAAAAAAAATTAAAATTGCTTGTTGTATACTTTTCGGAAATCTCAGTATGGTAGAAAAGTGTGTGGAAGCTACTTTTTTGATATTCTTAACCACTGAACTTACAAGTTCTGGTAACCTTATTTTAGAAATATATTAAGAACCGAAAATTTCCTGGTGCAGCAATTATCACCTGCAGATGGCCTAAAATTAGCATATTGAATTAACGTCAGAAACAGCTTGTAAGCTGTGAAATGGAGTTCAGATAGATAGTGAGATTTCACAGAAATGCTTGGCGTATTGGTATAAATAAACAGATATCAAGATACCATTCATCGCAAAGTGAAATAAGATTACTAACAGCTCAGTTGAAATATTGTATGTAAAACCTGACATTAAAGAGAATTTAATGTAATGTAACATAGTGAGATCCCTCTACTTACGTGTTAAATATTAAGAATGATTTGTATACACATACCCAAATAAGAAGGCTTGAAATTGAATTTATTATGACTTACAATCTGATTAGAAGGAAAGATAATTTCAGTGGAGATGAAGGCATTAATCAATGTTATAAAAGTATGCAGCTTTCACATTGACTTTTCTCAGGCTTTTCAGTATTACTATTATTTGACAGATTGAAAAAAAAAAGATGTTCCATTTTATGGTCAGGAGAAATAATTTTGAGTCAGATTCTAGAAGAGGAAGCTAATGATCTGGGGGAAGAATTTAACTTTCTTGTGTCTTTGTTGATGCACCATTTGGGTATTGAGTATGAAACAGGTATTTCTGGTTTTCAAATAGCCAGGTCTTATGGATACTACATTGTGTCAACTTGAGAAGTTTAAAAGTTTAACTGAGAGACTCAGCAGGGAGCAAGGGTTCTTTGTAAATATTCTCATCCTGTGCAAAGGAGGGGAAGGACATTTTGTGAGTGTTACACCCACCCTGAGGGTTTGGGGCAGGGGTGGCCTGTGTACAATTTGAGGGTAGAGGAGAGGCTTGCGTTTTGGCTCTTGCTCTGGCTGCTACCTTGAAGTGCTGCCCCAGTGCCATGCCACCCTGCCTTGAGTCAACTGATTATGGACTGAAATCTCCAGAAACTGGAAGCTAAATAAACCTTTCCTTGCTTCATTTTGGTGTCAGGTGTTCGTCTCAGCAAGGAAGAAAAAGTAACCAAGACACCAGGCATCAGAAGCATGACTTCTTCCCTTGTGTTACTAAAATTTACTGAGTTTTATGAAGTATATTGTGATCATGTCCATACATACAAAGCCATCAGGAGAACATTTAATGTTTAGCATGCTACTGATACATAATTTTGTAAATATGGTTATGTCTTATGGGGTTTCATTTTATCAATTTCTGAATAATCTTTACAATTCAGAAGCAATATGTAATATATGGCACAGTGTAGAAAAATTAACTCTTGTCCATGAATTTCTTTTCCCCAATATTGCAACCAAAAGTTATATCCTATTGGAATATTTTTAAATGTACAAATTTATGTGTTGGGAAAAACTGAATTGAACTTTAAAACTGTATGACCGCTGTTACAGTTTGAGTCTAGATGGCCCCCAAGGCCTCTTGCTGTCATAGGTGGGGCTTTTTCATAGGTGGCTGGATCTACAGTGTATGATGCTGGGATCAATTCATGGTGCAATACTAGGATCAAGGGTGCTAGGATTCAGAGTGTGAGTGCTACCTACCCTAAGTAGCCTGGGTAAGATATAAGGGACAGAAAGAACTGTGCCCATCCCCCTATTGCTTTGCTACCTTTCACCTGCCATGAACTGTTTCTCTTCTATGATGCCTTTTGCCATGCCACTCTGCCCTGGAGCCAGCCAGTTATGGACTGGAACCTCTACAAACTGTGAGCTAAATAAACCTCTCTACCTTTAACTTTGGGTATCAGGTATTTTGTCTCAGCTGTGAAAGAAAGGTAACTAAGACAACCACTTACTAGTGTTCATATGATCCTGGATCCTGGTCAGCACAGAAGAGTCTGTTTACAGATCTTGTGGACTTTGGGTAGTTCTCCAGGGTGTCTGTGGCCTACAGATGTCATTCCTTCCCCCATCTCTTTTCCTCTTTCATAGGAGGGCAAAACAGGCACTGGCTCTTAGCCACTTTACAGTTAACAAGTCTCTTTTCCTTCATATACACACACACACAGACACATACACTCACACCTGGGTAAGAGCATTTTTATTATCAGTTTTCTTCCTCATTCTGTTTCTGTGATCTCAGGGCATTGGGAAATTGAATAATAGCTTTTCACAAATTGTTTGGGGGACCTCTTTATGATACATTAGCTAAGCAGTATGGTCCCCTGATGAAATGTGCTAAACAGAAAAAGTTTTGAATACTCCTAAGGATGTATAAATCTATCATTTATAAAAAGATATTCTACTGCTGTTAATATCCCTGATGTACATCTGTCTTACTAATATGGAAAGCTGTCTGTGATTTTTTTTTTTTTTTGAGACAGGGGCTCATTATGCAGTTCAGACTAGCCTTGGGCTCACTTTGTAGCCCAGACTGGTCTCGAACTTGCAATGATCCTCCTGCCTCGGCCTCCTGAGTACTAGGATTACAGGAGTGTGTCACTACATTCTTTTTTACTTCTTTGTATATTCATTCATCCAACAAATAATATTTTAAATGTATAATTCTATACCATACATTATATATTTTTATGACTGTTCACCTTTTACATTCTGTTCCTCCTGGACCTTCTCTTCTAGCCAACCACGATTTGTATTTTTAAATTTAACCAAAATGTAATCTGAAGGTCTGCCTGATTCTCACACAGAACCTGTCCTTCCTCTAAGCATTAGGGTCCTCTGTCCCCACACAGCAGTGTCCTGTGATAGTCTCTTTGCATGTCTTTTCTCCTGCTGGACATGGCACTCCCACCATCCCCTGCACTTCCAGCAGAGAACATGGTCTCAGCCGTAAGAGCACAAGTAAGGCTCTTTATTACATGATGCCATTGCAGGCTCTAGGTTGATATGCACAGGGCATTTTAAGTGCTCTTTATCTCCTGGATTTTATAAAATACCTCAAATGTATTTTGTGATTTCAGTTTTTAATATTCTCATTCATATGATTATTGACAAATTTTTAAGGCTTTATTAAGAAATGATTTACATAGCATAAAATTAATCTGTTCAATTCAGTGACTTAATAAGCGTACAGTGTTGTGCAGTCATAATTACAATCTAATTTTAGAACAAGTCCACTACCCCAAGAAGATCCCAACAGAGATATTTTTTAAAACTTGGTAGAAATTTCTGTGCAGTGAGTTAACTGAGTGACCTCCAAATGTGTCATTGTTTTTGGATCTAATCTGTTTGGGGCACATTGTGCTTATAGGCAGGCTCACCAGGTACTTAGGGGCGCTGCATCCTAAAAGGACAGTAAGGGACACGAGTCCCCCTGCAGGGGTCTCTCTGATGTACTCTCTGCAAGGTCCATTATGTTTATGAAGTGTGATCCAAAAATAGCTGTGAATCTTTAAATATAAAAGACCGTAGATCTCCCTCGAAACCCAGCCCCTCCAAACACAGTTCCCCCGTCATTCCTGCCACTTTCTGCAGCCGTTCTGGAAGTTCTCTTTTGTGCCTTCAGTTGTACTGTCCTGGCTGCCTCAGTGTGCTAATTCAGAATGTGTACCTTGCATGGTCATTTTGACTTCAGGAAAGAGCCGGAAGTCCATGTTGCCAGATCTGGTGAGTCAGGCGGATAAGGACACACTGCAGTGTCTTTCAGAGTCTGGTTTCCCATTGGAAGGTGCTCGGCAGCAGCATTCACCATACTTTTGCTCACACCTCACAAAGACGTGAACGAGGACTTCCAGAACTAGTTCAGAAAGTGGCAAGAGCGATGGAGTAAGCAGGGTCGAAGTGAGGGGCAGTGTTTTGAAGGCGATTAATGGCAGTGTATCTTTTACTATAAGAAATTTTTGAAATTTAAACATTCACGTATATTTTTTTACCACCTTGAGTATTATGTCATTTGAGATTGGAGGATGATAACACATAATGTGCTCGCCTTTTTCATTTAAAAGGTTAGGACTTCATAGAAGAGAAGGAACTAGCTCAGAGTCCCCCTAACAATGTACCATACTTACCTTAAACATTTAGTGGTTATACATTGAGCAGTTGCTATGTGCTTCTATAAAAAGAGAAATCTTAGGAAATACGTAAGCAAATTTGAAGAGGTAGTACTTAATCTGAGGAGAGAGCAGGTGGCTATGTTGAAAAGACAAAACTCTAAAGTCAGCCCTTCGCATGATTTGGTTCCATAAAGCTTGGTTTGAAGCCAGTGGCACATTCTGAATTGGGTCAAGTGAATGTAGAAAAGGAAAGTGATAGGACTGTGTTTGAAAAGCTGTGAAACGGGGGCAGGGCCCTGAAGTCTGAGGGAGGTGGCAGTCCGTAGTGGTGACCCCACAACGAGAACACACGGCGGGTTCTGGTCCTTACAGCCTAAATGGAAAGGCGAGGATCTGGGGGAGAGCGAGGGTGAGAGATCGAGAACTCTAGACACCTATTTTGCAGTGTGGGGGTCAACGCCGTTTAGGGCAACAAAAAAAAGTCTGGGTTTTGTCAAAATGTTTTGTTTGACCCCATTGAATCATGAGTGGGTTTTGTTGTGACTGCTGCAATACCTACCTGGGCTGTGGCAGTCTGTCTGTGAGAAGGGCACACCGCACACTGAATGTGAAAGGCCACTGTCAGAACCAGGTGTGGTGGCTCACGCCTGTGATCCCAGCACTCTGGAGACTGAGACAGGAGGATCGTTGTGAGTCCGATAGCAGCCTGGGCTACAAAGTGAGCTTAAGGCCAGCCTGAACGGCATAGTGAGACCCTGACTCAAAAAGACAAGGGCCTGGGATTTAGCTCAGTGGTCTAAGCACCTGCCTGGCAAGGGCGAGGTCA
>RJWT010038038.1:0-12951 GCA_004365215.1 Cuniculus paca
CATCAACAGTATAGGAGAGATCTTTTTATATCATTTATTTAAAAAATACTTTAATTATGTATGAAATTCTGAGTTTACAGTTATTTTCTTTCAAGATTATAAGAGTGCCACCCCACTGTTTTATCGTTTGCATAATTTTCATATAAGAAAGCAACTACAACACTTATCTTTGGTTCTCTGCAAGTAATATTCCTTTTTTCGTCTGGATTCTTCAAAAATTTTGTCTGTATCTTTGGCTTTCCACAGCATGTTTCCTGTGTGTGTGTGTGTGTAGGTGTGTGCACACATGTATGTGTGTACCCACATGTGTGTGTGCATTCTAGTATTTATTTTTGTTGATGTTTTCTGAGCTTGTTGAATCTATAGATTTAGTGGAAAGGATCCTTTTGAAAAATCCTTAGTCAATATTCTTTCAATATTTCTTTTACCTCATTTTCTCTGGCTCTTTCCTCTGGTATTCCAATTTCACTGTTGGGCTAATGTTATTCTATAGCTCTTACAGTAGTTTTTTTTCCCATTTTCTTTTTCCCCCTTTTTAACATTTTGGGCTATATCTGCTGACACATCTTTTCCAAGGTTACTCATTTTCATTGGCTGTGTCACATCTGCTTTGGAGCCTATCAGACGCATCCTTTGTAACTGTGATCATGTTTTTCATTTCTAGAATTTTGATTTGATTGCATTTTTACAGTTTCAGTCTCTCTGCTGAAATTCCCCATCAGTTCATGAGTGTTTTCCCCCTTTTTCACTGCAGGTTTTACCTTATTAATCATAGTTATTTTAAACTCCCGCTCTGGTAGTTCCAACTTTGAGTTGCATTTAAGTTTGACTTTCTTGATTGCTTTGTGTCTTGACTGGGTGTTCCATCCTTGCTTTATTTTTACTTTATAATTTATAACTGAAAATAGGATATCACATGTAGGTGAAGTATGTAGTGTCTCAGCCTGGAAATAAGTTAGCCTTTTTCTAATGCTGGGCATTTAGTGTGAGGGGGTTGAGTCAGAACTTGAGTTGTGGGGTTTTTGTTTTTTTTTTTTTTTGGTTATTAACCTCAGTGAAACCCATTCTATTACCACATTGTGTTTAGAGTAGAGAGTTTTATCAAAATTGTGAATTGTCTTCATCTTTCTCTCCCTCTCTGTATCTCAGAGAGGGTCTCTATTTTTAGGCTTTTCTCTTTTCTTAGTAAGAGCTTGCTGTTTTTTATTACTTAATTTTTGTTAGTGTGGTGTGTTTGAGTTGGAGGTTGTGTTTTCTGCTATTCTGGAGCAACCTTGGTCTTAGGACAAGTGTTATGTTCCTGCTTAAATTGTAGGCTTAGGGTTTTCTCAGTAATTCTGACTCTCCCTCAGAGATAGAAGGTCTTTAAAAACCTGACCTCAGGACTTCTTCCTGACCCTTTCCCAGAAATAGAACTCTTTGTTATGTTCTATCACCCACCTTAAATGTGTCTTTATCCATATTCTAAGGACAACAGAATTTGCTGCCCTTCCCCAAGTGGCTTAAAGCTTTTATTCTGTACTGGAAATATGAGAGAAAAATCTTGTTGGAACTTTTTACTTCTCTGCGGCAAATTATCTTTTGTCTTCATGACTGAAGAGTGAAATCAGATTTCCCCATTCCTGTCCTGCCCCCGTCTCTTTTGCGAACTTTGCAGAGTTCAGTGAAGAGGAGCTGCTTCATGGGCTTGAATTTCCCTAGAGGCTGTGGCTCCCATGGTTGTCTGACCCTTAGAACTTACCTGAAAATATGAAGTTGATTCTTATCAACTTGTGTGGATCCAGCATGTGCCAGAACAAGCAAGTATTTTTGTCCTTTCTTCATCTAAAGAAAAATTGTCTTTCTTAACTTTCAGATTAGTTGATTGTATTATGACTTCAACTTTCTGATGGGGTTAAACAAATGTGTCATTTCACAAAGTATCTTGATTTCATTGTTCTTTAAAGAGGGACAGCTTTCTTTCCAACTTTCTACATCATAAGTGGAAGCTAGAATTTAGAGTTAATATACTTAACATTACACCTTGAAATTGAATTGGACATTCTAATTAAATGGGTAGCACCATTGGGCTGAGGGATAGATGAATAAATAAGATATTGGTCTTTCATTAAAGAGTTCTGTAGTGTGCAGTTACTCCTATAAAAAGGTTTGTGGAAATTGGCGTTGCATACATGTTAACTTTTGAAATAATTTTTCCAGAAGTGATCATGTTAGGTTCCCCAGACAGGTGACATGGAACTGCAAACTGTAAGGATGAGTCAGAATTTAATATGTGAACAGAGGGTTGTAGTTATTTCAGCATGAAAGCTGTTATGTGGTCAAGGCTGACATTTCCAGGATGGTTCATGAGGCCATAGCTCAGGCTATGATTGAAAAGTTCTTTATTTTCTGTGTTAAGAGTTTTGCTTTTATTCTGTAAATAGTTGGAAATGGAAAAAAAGATCTTAATTAAGGATGACACCAAAAAGTTCTGTTTTAGAATAGTAACTTGAGCATCACTTTGGAGATTTAACTCCAGAGAAGAATATATTTTAGGGAGCTATCTTGTAGTTTGTAATAAGAAGCATGTATAATACAATATGAACATACAAGGAGAAACAGTTATTATTTTGTCATTGCTCCATCAAAAATATATTCCTTGAAGAGTCTTTGACAGGTGTCTAATGAGCATGGGGACTTTACCTTGTTAAAGCCAGGTGGAGCCGGGGCTGGCGCACATGCCTGTCATCCCAGCACTCGGGAGGCTGAGACAGGAGAATCGTTGTGAGTTTGAGACCAGCCCGGGCTACAAAGTGAGCTCAAGGCCAGTCTGAACGGCATAGTGAGACCCTGTCTCAAAAAGACAAGGGCCAGGGATTTAGCTCAGCAGCCTAAGCACCTGCTTGGTGAGTGCGAGGATGTGAGTTCAATCCCTGGTGCCACCAAACAAACAAACAAACAAACAAAAAACCCAGGTGGGGTTATAGTCCAGGTTCCCCTCTTAACCTCCTTGACACTTGAAGGGCTGTGTCTCATTAATGTAGGGTTGGGATGGTGGTTTTGTCTTCCCTGTAGTTTCCACTGACTCTGAGGTGGAGGTGGCTTCATTACCATGCTGATGACAGTCTCAGGTCTCTACTTAGTCACCAGTGAAGTGGAGAAGGAAGGGGTGCATTGCTGCTTCCAGGCTGGCGTGGGGAAATTGGTCCTATTTGGTCTCCACTGACACTGTGGGGGTGGAGCCCCACCACAACTGGCCTTCAGGATAAAGTTCTGCTCTTCCACTTGTCCTCTTTTGGAACCCCCAGGGAGGTCACTGGGGAGACTTATTACCAACTCATGGGGGTGGATGTCTGGGCTACCTTTGTGGCTTCTGTTATCGTGGGTGAGAGGGACACAGTTTTCTGGCCGTTTGGCTGGGGTAGAGAAGTTGCTGTCTAAAAATTCTACTTTGCCAGACTGCTCCCTGCCTGGTCCTTTGCAGCAGACAATGCAAGCCTTTCTTGAGGCTGCTTTTGTCTGTGACCATTAGCATTTCAGGATTGCTAACTTCTTCAATTTCTTTGTTTTTTTTTTTATTTTAAAGAGAATAAAACAAAACAAAACAAAACAAAACAGAACATAGTTAAACACAACAAAGTATTTCAGAACAGAACATTGCAAGCAATACAGGTCTTCAAAACATAACGATAGGAGATTAACAATGGCTAATCTAGAGTCTCTTGTTTTCTTTGAAATGGTTGTTCATACATTTACACACAATAAACTCAAACAAAACAAAATAATATCAAACCAGACAAAACAAAAGAATGAATGCATTATCGGTCTTCAAATCAGACAATAAGAAATCAACAATGGCTACCTTAATGTCCTTTGTTTTCTTCAAGAAAGCTGTTCCTATCTTCTCACATATTGCAATCAAATAGTAGAAAACAGACTTAAAATAATCAAATCAAAGCATAAAAGCATTATTGGACTTCAGAACCTTTTCCCCATATGTATTGGGGATTTTGTATCTTATTGAGTCTTTCAGTTTCTTATACTAGGGAGAGGATGCAGTGTTTACACATGTGAGTTTGATTTATTAACTTCTTCAATTTCAAGTCTAGGATATGTTAGGTAAAAGAACCTAGGGAATTTAGCATGGTGCTGGTCTTTAAACACAAAGGTCCTGGCTGGTCCGCCTTCTTCTAGGCACCTTAAGTCTTCTTACTTTTTGTTTTATATAAAGTGTAGAGTTTGGGTTATACTGTATTTAGGGGAGGAATAGGGAAAGTATGTTTACTCTATCTTCCCAGAAATGAAAGTCTTTAAATTAGTCCTGAACAGTGTTATGACTTTTAAGCCCCATCCACGTTCTTCCATTTCACAGGGACAAGAGCAACAGAAAATGTTAAAGGGTGGCCTGCATGTGGAGGTAGATAGAAAAAGGAGTATGTTTTGGTAAAGAGATGTGACTCTCTTAATCAGGTAAGCACTGTAGGCCTACCCTGGGGTAATCACCAGTGTACATGAGATAAGTCATAAGCCTCTTTCTTAGGCTCTTGGAAAGCTTGTATGGCTTGTTTAGTCTGTTCTGGAGGATGCTGAAATGTTCCTAATGCTCTGCCTCTTTGGTGGCAGTGGGAGTTGGGATTGCTGCATAGGCTTAGAAGGAGACATTCTCATTTGCTCAGTTCACTCACAACTTGTGAATGGAGGAGCCTTACTAAGTTGCCCCCTAGGGAATTTCCATTTTTCTCTTTCTTCCTGATGTGAAATAGGTCACTAATTTACTCCAAATGCCTTATAGCCTTAACAAACGATCTTGTTCCGCTCTTTCCTCAAATATTTAAATACCCGGAGAGCCCTATGAGAGTAGGCCATGTGAGTGGACTCCAAGCTGTATGGATGCTGACACACCTACGGGATTTTAAAAACTGTTTCAAAATTTGCCTATATGTTCACAGTCTTAAAGAATTCTTAGGTACTCTTTTTTTTTTCTTTTTCATATCAAAGGGTCATGTAAGGGTTGCTTTGCAGTCTATTAAAGGGAGGTGTTTGGAGAAACATAAGGAAAAGGCATCATTTTAATCAGTGATTTATGTGCACTTTTAAAAAAGCCTTGTCAAGCCTGCTTTTTCCCATTTAATCTTGAATTCTTTTCATAATGTTGTAGCTTGATTTTATGTTCCTTAATGTGCCATATTTTTCTCCACAATAGATTTTAAGCTAAATTGGCCCAAAACAAGAGGGATGCTGAATGCTTTTTGTAACCATGGAAACATTTCTAGGCACTTACTGAGGACCTGGTTGCCAATAGTAATGTAACAAGAAAATAGATCCACTTCATTTAGCAGTTGCTGATGATTAAGAGACAGAGACACTACTTATAGTGCCATCCCAAGATAGGCTTTTTGGTTTAGATACCCAAATCCAAAGCACTGATTTCTCAGTTGAGAAGCAGCTATATGACACCTTTGATATGTTATGGAAAGGAGTTTATTGCATTTAAAAATCATCTTTATTTTCAGTTTTTCACATCAGATTGTTTTTGAGGCTGTTTTTTTAACCACATATATTTGTTTCCAAGAAATATGCTCACAATTTCCTGAAATAGCCTGCTAATGGAATTAATGCATTTTGGGTATGTTGGCATATAGGACTTTAGAAACAATTTTTGGCTAGATGGATGTCTCAGTTACTTTCTTGTGGCTGGAAAAAAATACCTGACCCCACAAGATAAAGGAAGAGAGTTTTATTTAGGCTCACAGTTTGAAGAGGTTTTACTCTATAGTTGGCTGGTTCCAAGGTAAGGTGGCACAGCAGAGAAACAGTTGATGACATGGCAGGCAGGAAGCAGAAAAGGATCAAGGCAGGAGGGATGTATACATATATCCAGGTCACATTCACAGTGACTCACCTCTTCTCATTAGGCTTCACCTCCCAGCTATAAACCCATTGGTGCACTAATGCAGTGATGAGTATCACATACCCATTATCCAGGCAGCTCCCCAAAGTCCCACCAAGAGCCCATGAGGCTTTGAGGGAGTGGTTAGGTATAAATCATAACAATGGAATGTATTTAAAAAAATAGATTTTGAAATCAGAGTGATGTAATTTGACTTTTCAGCCAGGTTACTCTACAAGGTCAATGTCACATGGAAGAGAAAATTCTAATGTTCTTACCTTCTGGTTGATTTCAACCCATTGTGCATTGAAAGTATTTTGTCCTTGTCATTCTTGGGATTCCTGGTAGCAGTTAAGATTAAATGGTGTCTGACTTAATCGCTTTCTTCTTTGGTGAGACACAATACCCAACTTTCGAAATTTAAAGGAGGAAAGGTTTATTTTGGTTCATAGTTTGTAGAGGTTTCAGTTAGTTTGGTTACTCCAAGGCAGGACTGCATAGCACAGGTGCCTGGTAGAAGAAAAATGCTTGTGGCATGGTAGACAAGAAGCCAGGAGAGTATCAAGCGGCGAGCCAGGAATGCAGATATAAACTTCTGAGTTGTGCCCACAGTGACCCACCTCTTTTGACCAGGCCTCAACTCCCAGCTGCAAGTAAGCTATAAGTTACATAATCTAATCATCTTCCAAAAGTCCCACCTAAGAACCCATGAGGCTTTGGGAGGCAACTGAGATCTAAACCATAACAGTATCAGATGATATAATACAGCTAATTCATAAGCCCTGCAGGTTTCATGTTTTCTACAGGATGTGCTACTGCATGTGAAATGCTGCACCTTGCTTGCCTTTCCTCTGTAACTTTGCTTTTCCATTGCACATGGACTTTCTTAAAAGTAAGCCTTGAGAAGTACAAATTAAAACAACACTGAGATTTTACCTAACTTCAGAAAGAATGGTCATCATTAAGAAACAAAATGATAACGTGCTGGGAAGGCTGCTCAGTAAAAGGACTCCTTCTGTATGGTTGGTGGGAATGTAAATGAGTACAACCACTATGAAAATCAGTATGGCGATTCCTCGAAAAACTAAACCTGAAAATTCCATCTGACCAGGTTTACCATAGGAAAATGGATGAACCTTGTGATCAGAATATTAAGTGAAATAGACACACAAGCTTAAATATCACAATTTCTCTTGTAGGAGAGACCCAAAATATAAATACATTAAAGACTGTAATAAAAGATGGATAATAGTATTGCAGGAGGCAAGTGGGCTTAGAAGTGTCAAGGGTCTTCAACAACCTCCTGTCTTCCCCTGGATATCTCCACACTCCTCACTTTCATTCTGATAAAGAGTGGAGAAGTGAGGTAAGGGCAGCTCAGAGCCAAAGGCCTTGAGAGTAGGAACTCATGTTTCCCAAAGAAAAAAGTCAGAAGTGAAAGTAATATGAAGTAAACGTTTATTTATGAGGTTGTGAATGCCAGGATCAGCTGCCAAGCAACAGGTTGCACCATAAGGCAGGGGGAGTTCAACTGAATTTCCTAAGGGTGAAGGGACCATTGTACTCATACTTACAGGGGTAAGCTGGAGTCTAAAAATAAATGTTTCACTGATTGGTATAATCAAGTCCAATCAGAGTCTTAGCCTTTGTTTTGGAGTTGAGGAACAGGTCAGGGTACTAATGGGGCACATAGCGAGTACATGTAATAATTTCATAAGAGGTAGTTTCCCAAAGTGCCTGGCATATGATATAAAGTATATAGCTGCTGCTGATGATAAACACACAATCACCAGCCATCAGGCCATGTCCTACTACCTACTTCCTCTTCTAACTGTCCCTACAATAGGAACCAGGGAGATATATTTTTTACAAAAGGAAAAGGTACCAAGAAATGAAAAGAAGGGGGAGAGGAAGGAGAGGAAAGGAATCAAAAAATATTAAAATTTGTTATGTGCATATATTAACTCTCCATGATGAATGCAAGCATTATGTACTGCAAACATGTACTCATGAAAATAAAAATTAAAAATACATTTCCAGAGAATATTTTTTATCCACTTGTTTATAACTCAAGAGCATATAAATGACTCACCTAGCAACCATCTCACTATGCATGGAGATTAAGAATGGAATCAACCTCGATGGAAAGAGAGATAAGATAGAAGTGGGTGGGGATTAGGTCCCAAAGATAACATTTGAACTTCTAGATAAAACTCCCAAGAAACCAGATTTGCTTCTAGATTTATCAGTTACTTAAGTGCATCCCCCTTTTTTGTTTTTGCATATAAAAAAACTGAGACATTCCCAATGTAATTTGAGTTTAGTTCAGTTGCAGAAGTAGTGTGCTTCCTGGGATGTAAATAGCAGTGCCTCAAGTCTATTTTATGTCTAAATTCAACCTTACAAAGATTGTACTAAAGATAAGAAATGTAGTTCATTTTTACCAACCCAGAATCACCAAAAAGTCTCCCTTTGCCTACAGATTTTAGCTTTTGCACAATTAATATGTGCTATTTTTAAATCAATGTAAAACTTTGACAATATTTTCACTGCAATATTGGGGACGAGTCAGTCAGAGAAACAGAAACTATTTCAGCAGAGGGAATTTAATGTAGGGAATTGGTTTTACATTTACTGAATCTTGAACAAATAGAAAGAGGAATGTGAAAACAGGGCAGAAACCGCATCTGCAGGAAGTAGCTCCCAACCTTCACAGCAGCTGAGAAAGCACTGGGAAGCAGTTGAGGTTGTCAGAAACTAGAAGCTCAGAGAGTACTACAGGAGCTCAGAGAATGAGCTTTGCAAAGGTGGGGCTCAGACACCTCTGGATGACTGGCATTGTTACCCTAGGGGGTTCCATGAGGCTGGGTCTGTAAGGAGGGGAGAGACTAGTACCCAAGCTGCTGGTAGCAGTGTACAAGGTTTTCTCGGTGCTAGAAACAGAAGCTGTGAGAAAATAGGAAGTCTCTTCTCTCCTCCTGTCATCCAATATCCTTTTATTTTTTGGCTTTATTATGGGGGGGGCACGAAACAGAATACTCCCTTCACAGAAGAGAATTGTAGTTTGCAGAATTCTAACCCCAACATCCAAAGCAGGACACAGAAGGATGAATGTGAGCTCTGAGAGAGTAGTTTAAGAACCAACACAGAGCCTAAAGCATTTCTTCAATTTTATTTCCATAAGAGAAAAGCTACATAGGAAATAAAATGGCGCCATGGTTGACTCCAGTTTGTCAGCTTTCTAGTACTGTAATAATACTTGGGGTAGTAAGGTTATAAAGACAGAAGGTTTATTTTGGATTCCACAGTTTTTTAAGTTTCAGCCCATGGTCAGTTGACCCTATTGCTTTTAAGTGTGTAGCAAGAAAGGAGATCATGACAGGCATCACATGGTGGAGCAAACATGCTCCTCTCATGGCTGGGGTGTAAAAAGGAGACAGTTCAATGACAGTTTCAGTGACCTAGTGTCCTCCCACTAGGCCCCTCATCTTAAAGGTTCCACCACCTGCCAATAGTGCTGACCTGTGGAGGAGTATTTAACACACTGGCTCTTGGGGTACCTTCCAGATTTAAACTATGGCAATTCCTGACTGAATTATCATTAGCCTCCTCTAGTATACCTAGTACATTTTAATCTGGAGTACCATAGATGAATTTCAAGATGTCCATGAACACATGATATTTCATTATAAATACAAATACATCTCCAGTATGTGTCTTTCTGGATAAGTTCTTAACTTTCATTACCATTTAAAAGGGGCCTGTAAACACCCTAACATTTGATATCACTGCTCCATGTTCTTGGTCATTTGTTCATTATTTAAACTTGATATGGAAAACATAGATAACATCTAGTAGTTAAATTCTTTTAATGCCTCAGATATACTATTAATTATAACTTTCTTGGCTACAGGGAAAAGGAGCTAATTTGACTTACTTCAAGAAAAAGCAGAGAAGAGGAAGAGAATTTATTTAAAGCACCTCCACCATAGAAGAAATGACCTAGTTTAAGGAAGGGAGTTGAAATAAGACTTTCTCTTCTTATACTATATATAAATAAACTCTAGTAGAGGTGCTCCATGACATACTTATACTACAGAATTACTAGTAATAGTAAAAATTGGGAAATAAATGAAATTTCCATCAATGTAAGAATAGATAAATGGAATTGTAATATAGTCCACTATTATGTAGCTGTTAATATCAATCAAAAGTATGTGGATCCACATAACTTAAAAGCATAACATTCAGTGGGAAAGATAAACAAATTGCAGGTAATATGTTCAATAATATATTATTTGTATGATGTTTTAAAACACACAGGATTTTGTTGTGTGTGGTTTATAGACAAAGAAAGAGAATAAAGCAAGCAAAAGAATAATAGCACAATGGAAATCATAACTCCTAAATAAAGATTTGATTTACCCCTACTAAGAATGAAAACAAAGTGGAATTCTCAGGGAACTCCAATCATATATGTCCTAGATGACTTCTTTAAAATAAATCTGAATTAATATGGCAAAAATGTTAAGATTTAGCATTAGGTCTGTGACTGTGAGATTATGCTACATTTTCTATGTTTTTGAAATAGTCCATAAATGTAAAAGCTAAGAAATATAAAGTGTCTTCAAAACTCCATTAGCAATCACCTGGACCTTCACTCAGCATAATTAACAGGTCAAAGGGGAGAGGAATTTGAAACACATTTTGAAAAATTTCCCATTTTAAAGTTACTTTTCAAAAACAAGTCTATCTTTTCTAAGGGCTGGATTTAAAGGGATAGTAGGCGAGAAAGAAAGGCAATTTACCAAAAAAAGGATAATGGAAAAGAGGAAGAGGAGAATAAGAGAATATCCCCATGGAACTTTAAGAATAAATAAACAACACACAAATACATAGGTAGCAACCTCTCTCAGCAAGAAGAAATGAGACAAATTTTGGAAAGACCTTAAATTTGTGACTTTTCCTTGGCTCAAGATTCCTCACCTTTAGACTGTATAGTTGAAAAGCAAAGATGCCCATTGATATATTATTTTCTCAATGGCAAGAAAAATACCTGAGCTTTATAAAATTGTTATCAAGTGATTCTATTATTAAAGAAAAATTTCTGATCTCTTCATAATTGTTAAAATGGAATTTAAGCTTATTTGGAGTACAACATGCTTCTAATTCCTCTAATCCATTCCTAATGATGGCAAGAATGGGAAAATAGCAAAAGAACTTCATTTTCTCATTTCAAACCTGTATTTTAAAATATCCCAGGATTCTATCATAATAATACAAAAATTAAAGTGAACATTAAATTCATATCTTAGTCATTTGCATAAATTATATCTTATAATTACTGTACACATAAATTTGCCTTACATCATTGAAACTTCTTCTAACAGTAATACAAAAGTTCAAAATAAGTAACATGGCAATAACAGTATCCTTGCCTTAAATGAAAAGGACCTGAAAATTACATGTCAACCTTTTATATGTTCATTCATACCTAATTATTCTAAAGCATGTAGTTTGAAATGTTAAGGAGATTAACTGCATAATATTTTTTTAAATTTTATTTTAAGGAGAATAAAACAACATAACAAAACAAAATAAAACAGAACAAAGCAGATCAGGACAGAACAATGCAAGCAATACAGGACTTCAAAATGAGACAACAGGAAATAAACAGTGGCTACCATAGTGTCTCTTGTTTTCTTTGAAATAGTTGTTATACTGCATAATACATTTAGAAAATAGAATCCCAAACTGTAGCAGAATATTAAGTCTTTCCCCTGAATAATTCTAGATCACCAAGGAACTTGATGGCCAATGTTTTCAAATCAAGAATAACAAATGGTGACAAATTTAACTGGGGATGGTCTTACTTTTCATTTAGTAGTACATATTTGCAGTATATAATATTTACATTCCTTTTGTGGAGTTGGTACATATACATAACGTTTTCATTCCTGTTTTCATACCCTTTCCTTCCTCTGCTTCCATCTCTTAATCACTTTCCCATTTGAGAAAGATCTAGCTCCCTACTTCCTATTATGTGTCTTTTATTTAGCTTTGTATTTATAATTTGAGTCATATAAGAGAATTTATGTGTTATTTACACTACTTACATGTCAGATTTAATTTCCTTGATATTATGGTCTCAAGGTGCATCCATTTTCCTACAAATGACTCAGGTTTATCTTTCCTTAAAACAGAATAGTACTCCATTGTGTCTGAATACCACATTTTCTTTATCCAGTCATCTGCTGATGGACATGTAGGCATCTTCCAAAACGCGGCTATTAAGAATTGTGCTGTTATAAACATGAATATACATATATCAATGTAATATGATATCTTTAACTCTTTGGGGAAGATACCTAGAAGTGAATAACTGAGATAGTATCTCAGTGTTATTTTAATTTGCATTTCTTTAATGGCCAGAGATGTTGAACAGTTTTTCATTTATGTCTTGGCCATTTGTACTTACTTCTTCTGAGAAGTGTCTATGCATTTCAATTGCCATTTTTTGACTGGTCTTTTATTTTTGGGTGTGCACTGTTTGAGTTCTTTATATATTCTACATATTACTCTTCTGATTAAAGCATATGTGGTTCTGCTCAAAAAGTCCTTGCCTGTGCTTATGTCTTCAAGAGTTTTACCTATTTTATCTTCTAGAAGATTGCTTCTGTTTTAACATTAGATATTTAATTCATTTTGATTTTAGTTTGGTACATGGGAAAGATATGTGTCTACATTCAATCTTCTGCATGTGATAACCAGTTTTCCCAGCACCATTTGTTAAAGAGGCTGTCTTTCTTCCAGTGTATGCTTTTGGCCCTTTTGTCAAAGATGAGATGGCTAAGTGTGCCTGGAGTTCTTTATGCCTTCTATTTTCTGTTCCATTGATTCATCCACATGCTTGTTTTTGTCAGTATCATGTTGCTTTTCTCACTGTAGCTTTGTAATATAATTTGAAATCCAGAAGTGAGGTGTCTCCTGCTTTGCTCTCAGTGCCTAGGATTTGCTGTTTAATCTTTTTTGAGCTCATTAAACACCTTATTGTTGTTTTCTTAAACTCCTATTTTATCATT
>RJWT010038039.1:0-12949 GCA_004365215.1 Cuniculus paca
AGATGGATCAGCAAATATTCTCATATTTAAAAAATAGTTATTAGCATGATAAAAATGTCAAGAAAGGGCTTTCCTCACAAAATTACCATTATTTCTATAGTTTTAAATTCCTATATAATTTTTATTGGCTAATTTAACAAATTTTGCTTTACTCATAGTATTAAAGATGTTTGGTTTAACTATCTGACATAAATACTTTTATATACCAGTATACCTTAGAACTCAATATACTGTATAATAAAATATAGGATTTGGTGTCAAAAAGACCTCTTTTCATATCCTTATTCCCTATGTGACCTGGAACAAATGTCTTAGGCAAATACAAATTCAAACTAAATCAAAAGAGATACAGTGATATAGTGATACATATGTATCTATATATATATACATATATATATAGATACATATATACAAATTACTGCGTATTAAAATATGCAAACAGAAAATAGGATGGTTTATGCAAACTATTAGAGCAGTTTGTGGAGTAGGAAAGCTATAATTTTATCTTGCACATTACTAGTATTTTCAATATTTGAGTTTTGGTAAAGAAGTTAGATTCCAGTTGTCATCAGGCCAATAGCAAAGTTTATTTAAAATAGGATGATCAGCAATGGTACAAATGGACGTGGCATCCCACCATTAGAATGCAGTCAGCGTATATCACATTACTGTTGTGAAGTTTCAGCCCAAAGTGTTATTTGAATCTAATTATGAGAAAACTTGGGAAAAGTCAATTTAATGAACATTCTACAAAATATCTGCTCTGTAACTTTCAAAAATGTGAAAGTCATGAAAGTCAGGGAAAGGCTGAAAAACTGTTTCAGATTAGAGTTCTAGATTTGAGCTTTTTACTCAAAAAACAATAAAGAAAATTCATATGAGCTTTCTCAATATTGTTGCACTATGTTTTCAATTTTTCTACAAACTTGAAATTGTTTTTAAAGAAATTCTTTCTAAAAAAGAGATTATGCTTGTAAAGTATTTGACATAGTGACTGACATGCAGTAGGTGTTAAATAAATGTCACTTCTCTTTCATATCCACAGTCAGCAGACGACACTTTTAGTCATACATAATTTACTGAATGTAACGTCTGCTATTTTAATGGATTTTTTTAAAAAAAATACAAAATAAAATTGAAAATAGCACAAAGACATTAGGACTTTTATTAGATCATAAATTCCTAGGCTTGAGGATATCATCCTCTTCCTTTTAATTTTATCCTCTGGGACTAAGTTAAGGATTTGCACAAAGTAGATGCCCAATAACTACTTATTGAATAAACTCTTTGTAATTTTTTACTTTGAAAATTAAATAGAGATAAAAGTATTGTATACTCTATTGTATTTGAATTTGACGATGTACAAATAAGCTTTAAATTTCATTGTCAGTGAAAACTGATCCGAAGAGTTTAAATACTTACATTCAAGTATAAAATTTAACTTGAAGCTTTTCTTCAGAAAAATGAAAAACAGCAATTGTAATTACGTTTTTTGCTGGTCTGTTGGATCGCACATTGAATAGCACCCAAATGTATTCTTCTATAGGCAAAGGCAAATGTATTTTCTATTAACTACCTTCAAATATTTTGTACTAATGTCCTACATTTAAATGAAAATGCATACTGCCCAACCCAAGCCATTTCAGAAAAGGCTGGGGTTTTCATTTTCTGCAGTCTTACATGATTCTGCTGCTCTAAGAGAAACAAAATGAAATCAGTCTCGTTCCTGTATATTTTATCACCTGATTTCAGAGATCCTCTACTTTGATTACTTAAAAGATGGCATAGTTCTATGATGCTGTCACTGACTGACATACAGATTTAAAACTTCAGATAAGAATGTGTGGCTGTCAAAAAAAAGACCTGGATTCTACTAAAACCTACTAGTAACTTTTTAACTGGAGGTAGGGTGTGCAGAACCTGCGAAGATAGGATAGGATCAATTGCACCCACACCCCAACCTTAGGAAAAATGCTCCCTAATCTTCATTCATAGGGCCTACAAAGTTTCCCTCAGAAAACTTAGTGTCTCTCACTTGCTTTGTGTGATTGGGAATTCGAGCTCAGTGATTCTGCTCCTGATGAAGCACATGCTCTGACTGAGAAAGAAAATATAGAATGTCACTCATCTCATTCTTAAATCAGTTCCTTAGGATTAATGTGTTAAATGTTATCCAAGGCTTTAAAAACGGCGTCTTATCAAATATCTAAATCACTCCACAAACAAAAGGTGACCTTGGACTTTCTCCTCTTTTACTGTACGACAGAATCCTCAAATGTAAAAAGAAAAGGGAGAAGCAATGATTCAAAGAACTCATTCAACCATCACAAAGAGTCTGGTCCAGTTTTCTCCACAGAATTCTGTCCTGTTGCTAAAGGTTATAATTATGGTGTTTCTCTGTAAAGTAAAATCAGAACATCCTAAGAACAATTGGAAAGCCGTCTAATTCTCATAGTGGGAGACTTCATGAAGAAAGATAGAAAATGGGATTTAACCCATATATCAGTGAAAACTATAATCAAGGCACTTTCAGTCTACTATGTGCCACTAAATAGTCTTATGATAAATATATACTTTAAGATTGCCAAATCTCAACTTTCTAATTATATCTTGTTTATGACCCCATGACATAATATCCCCCCTACCCCTCTGGTCAATATAATCATTGTGGAACTTTACAGAAAACTGATGGACCGTAGAATTTTAGATACTAGATAATGGAATAAGGAAACAGTGAAATGGTGAGGGTAAAATTCCTCTTCATCTGTGAATTATTTTCTTTCTGTTGCATATAGTGAAAATGTACTTTTGAGCCCAATTGTAAAGGACTCCAAAGGGTGTGCAGTATATCTCATCAGGTAGGTGGTTATCTTCTGGGAAGGCAAAAAGCCATAATGCAAATTTTAAATTAGTATTAGAAAAAGCACCTACAATGGCTTTGATTATCCAGTCAGCTATGAATAGAATATTACTTGTTAGCTTTTATCAGTGTGTTATTTTGTTACTGCATTAAATTATTCATAATGTATAGTAATAAACCTACAGCCTTTGATATTCAAGCACATCTTTTTGTCCTCTGAAGACAGGGGCTTAAAGCACAACCTATTGATAAAAGAAAAAGGAACAAAATGGTCAATTCACACCTCAGCAAACCTTCTAACCAAAGCCTAATAGCAATTTATTATGTATCTTTAAAATGCAATTACATTTCCTGAAAATTTTCAAAGAAATGCTTCACTAAAGTAAGACAAACCTTGACTTGGCTGAGATTGTGTTTAACCTCATGAATAATAGCACATAAACATGCACAGTGCACATTCAAGCTAACCATCTAGTTGTCTTGCTCTGTAGTGGAAAAGCATGGAATAAAACACACTGAGAAAAGTAATTCAACACCTGTGTCACACTGGTAGCCTTTAATGGCTCTGCTCCCTCTTTTTGCATGAAGCAATCAGTTATAGGGAGGCTCTTCTTAAAGCTGACCACGAATCTAATGGGCAGTCACAAAAAGCAAAATGCCACCTGCTTTTGCAAATGGCTCTGGGAAGCATAAGCCACCAGGTGATTTTTGTGTGGTTGTCTTAGAGAAGAGATTACTGGTCATGAAATGCCCATTCATGCCATAATTGTGCACTGAAGGAGGTTGGTGCATTCAAATAAAAGGGCCAAGATCAGTAAAAAAGAGCACTCCAAGCAGTGCATGAAGGGAAAAACGTGACAGTGACGTACAAAGCACTGGCTAAGCAGGAGAGAAAATGGAAATGGTAGGATGAGGCAATCTAAGGAAGGTGTTAGATTCTATTCTACAGATTTCGTCCTTTATTATGCAGGCAGTAGAAAGCATCAAATGACTACCAAACTGTGAGAGCATCTAAATACTAATATATAGGAATGTTTTAAATGTCATGCTTTCTCGTGTCTGTTGATTGCCTGCCAAACAGTGCTTCATTTTTCTCTCCGTGCCCCTGTTACGTTAGCAATCCTTTTCACCTGAAATTCTCTCTCTTCCTCTCCACATTCACTTACCCTAATCACCCCTGAAGAACTCAAAATTAACTCCCCGGCCCATGTTGCTTCCCCTACTATCACATTCAATGGTTCTTAGAATGCTTAACCACCATTTTAGACTGATTTTTCGATGCGTGATTTTTTACCTTCTAATGATTCTAAAATTCAGACGTGCCTCACAATGAAGTATTTTTTTAGAACTGCTGACCACTGACAGCAGCTATAAGGCCACGGTCTCGTCTAGGCATGTGTCAACATGCTCATAATTGCTACTTCTTCCTTTCAATTGAGTTATGTTCTTAGTTAACACTAAACAAGTTAAGGCTGATTGCCATTTAAAATACCTTGTAAAAAAGTATACTGTGCCTTCTTAGGGAAACACAAGTCATGAATATAGAAGGCACAGAAAGAGAGCAGAGGGCTACAAATTATGTATTAGTGGAGCAAATATTGCAAAGCAGCAAGTACATTATGGGATTCAAGAAAATACTCAAAAGTAGATGAAGCTGACTCATTTTATTATTGAGGTGTTTGCAAAAGGATTGCTATCACATGCCTCGCCACTCAGTTGACAGCTGGCCAGAGCACGGGCAAATGAATTCCTGAGAATTAGTAAAAGAAATCTCAAAGCAACAAGGAGCTGGAAGGACCTGCTCTTACTTTTGCAAGACTAACATAATGGTAGGCTGCTAAATTTACTATTATTTTCTTGCTTAATGACACATAAAAGAATATGTATTCTTAATAATAACAAACCCAATTAACAGTAAATTAGGAGAGATATAAAAATTTTTGGCCTTGGATGTAGTATTTTTCCTTTACTTATTGTAGGGGGTGTATTATTTTGTTCCTCCCTAACAGATTTGTTTTAATCCCAACCAGATTATAGGAAACCTAAAGACAGGACCTTTCTCTTCTTTCTCTTTATATCACTCTCTACAATTTCCTCAGTGCCTTCCACACAGTGTAAAGTTTTCATGTTAGAATAGTAACAATAATAATTATTTTCAGGCTTTTAATTTTGCACGAAGAGTAAAAGCAATTAACAAAGAAGAGGCTGAAAAAATGCTTGAAAAAGATCTAACCCCAGAACTCAAATCACTAATATGTGAAAAAGTGGTCCACATATTATAAAATAGCAACTTTGAGATAGACCTGAGGTCATATGTAAGTTTAACCACTGATAAAATTCATAAATGTCATAATGATAAAGTCATTTAATCTTCACAAACCAGGTTTTCCAACTGTAAGGTAGATACGACAGTACAATTTACAGTAATATTTAAATGGGAAAAATGTTTAGCAGCTTTTGAGTGCCTCAAAGTACATGTTGCACAAATATGGATTTCCTTGTCCTTTTCTAATCCTCTTGTTTATTTGCTCAAAAGTAATCAAGGAGCTGCTCATTTGGTTTAATATATGCCCTAATATAACCAAACTCATTATAAAGTTTTCAAATTTTGCCACTAAAACAATTACCTGTGAGGTTTCTGCTTGTTTAATAAAGATAAAAGTTAACCACTTTATAGATTACAATTTATAGCCTGGAATGGTAGCCAGGAATCTGATTGTTTAAATGCCTTTCCTGTCACGTGATTACGATGCACTGTTGAGAAAGAAGTTACTATGCTAGTTGATACAAGATATTACCATCTTTTAGTCTAATTTAGAGGTTATATTGATGTTAAAAATCTGGAGAAACAGAAGAGTTAAAAAAAGACTAATAATGCAGATCATTGAAAAGTGTCACACAATACTTTCTGGACTAGTTTCTTGAAGTGAAAAAAAAAAAATCATGATTTTTAGTATATTGTTTTCCCCTCAGAGTCGTATGGTACTTAGTGATAATTTTTGAAGTTGCATGCTAAAATGCAGTCTCTTGATTCACACTAAAATTAATGGTTACGGCTTAGTCTTTAAATATTTAAGATAAAATCTGCTCAGACAAATCCTGATTCTATCCTTCATATAAATGCTAGCTACTATAGACTGTTATTATCTCTTCCGAACACCATGGGGAGTGTTATAATCATTAATGTGGACACAGACATCTTAGATTACTCAAATGGACACAGAGATGAGAGTTAATAAATAAAATGGTGCAGTAATCATTTAAAGGATTTTTGTGTTCAAATTTCTAGCATACCATCCTCATTAAATGAATCTTCATTCTAAGACACATACATATAGATACAGGAGCTAAAAATATTAAAAGACATACTTTTAATTCCCTTGATTGAAAAACCATAAACCCCTTAAAAGTATATAACCAAGAAAAGAAGCACATCATTTATTGAGTGCCTGTTTAGTACCAGGAAGTATGCAAGGAAATTTTATGTACACAAAAGATGGGAATTATTTACATTTTGTAAAACAAAACAAAACAAAAAAACACAAAACTGAGGCTCAAAAATCTAACTAATTTGCCCAAAATTTGGATAGAACATAGCATTCATAGAGATGTATGGCCCCTAAAATTAGTATTGTTTATTATGTCAACCCCATATACTAATCTGAGGCGGGGGGAGGACAAAGAAAATAGACTGGATCTAGCACAGGGAATTTTAAGTTATCAATGAGGCCCCCTTTCCATGAAAAGAAATAACACCAACCAGTATGCTGGACCACAGAGAAGACTGTGTGTCTCTCATTCTGAGAAGTCCTTAACGCTCCCCAAGTCCCCCTGTACCTACTTGTGTTATAAAAAGAGCTCTCTTGATACTTGGGATTTCTCTATCAGAACTCTACCGAGTAGCTTAAAGCTTCATGCCTATTCAGATTCTTTTCCCCCTGGGAGGTGTAACACTTTAAACTGTCATCAGCCATTCGCATTTCAGTTTTGACCTGGGGATTTCAAAAGAGGAAAGGAGGGCACTAGTGCCTGACTAGGGAGAGAAAATCTCCGAGAATAGAGCTGCTTCCCTGATAACTCTCACCCAAGAAGTGATGTAGCCTAAAGCTGGCCTTCTGCATGGCACCCTGCAAAATGGAATATGCTATAGAATTTTGATTAGACACAATTCTTCTGTCCCAGATATGGGAACTACCCCCAAGAAGCCTGAAAACTCATCATATCTGGAGTAAACTGTGTATTTATTTCATTTATGTATTCTATTTTTTTAGTTGCAATATTCCAAGTCATTATGTGTAAAGAAAGAGTTCTAAGGGATTTTTTTTATCCTATTAAGAATAATCTTTTTACAGAGGAAAACCTTCTATAAATACCTATATCTAAACAGTGCACTTTAGCACTAGCAGTTGGAATTCCATGCGTCAAAACTGTGTCCTCTGTTCATTCCCTTCCCCGTGCATACAAGCCAATACAGTTTCTCCCAGGGGAGGAGCCACGGGAAGTTCTTACGGTGCTCACACTTTAGGGGAGAGAATCAGTGCTGAAGGTTTTCCTCCTGGAGAGAGCTGGAAGGGGCAGATTAGGTACATAGCTGCATAATTCAGGGAGGTCTTGAATGCTTCACTTTACTCTAACAAAGTAAAAAGCTACCTGCAGTAATATTTCTCAGAAGAAGGGGAATAAGAGTGTGCAATGAATTTTCAAAGGAAAGGGTGCAAGTAATTTGATGTTATCTGGAGAGTGGTGGCCAGATATCTTAATCTGATAGTGGATATTAGCAATGATATTTAGTGCAAAGATTCTCCTTGGGAAGCAGGAATTGACACTTATTTTACCAGTTTGTGTCCTGAGTGTAATTCTGAGTGTTAATCTTAATAGGATACTATACGTGTCATAGTGTATGAATTCCATTTATGCTGTAATCAGCCAATGATGCTTATGAAGACTAGGTAGTAAGAAAGAAACATACTTCTTAAAAGGTGAAAAAGTAGAATTAAAACTAAATAAAGGCAATAGTTTTAATCAAATATAAATATAAATTTTAATCAAATATAAATTTGATTAATCAAATATAAATATAAATTTAATCAAATATAAATATAAATTTTAAGTATGCTCATGATCTTACCTACTAATCAAAAGGAAACTAATTAAATATGGCCATGGTAATAGCTCCTAATTTAGGGTCATATGGTCCTAGACATTTTTCTTTTCTCTGTTTCCAAAATTGTACACATAAAATAGTTACATTACTTTTAGAAGTTAGACATGTTTTCAAGTTAATATGCAGGCAGCATTAAATAGTTAGATTTATCTGTTAACTCAATCAAATATCACATATACTTTTGAATTTTAAAACAGTCTTATTTTTGTTTAGTTGATGTATTTCTCAGTATAGGTTAGAAATAATTTAAAGCAGGAAAATGCTAGTAATCTCTACAGTTCCCTGCATAAACTGAGAATGTGGTGCATCTGATTCTGAATGATATTTATTGTGCAGAGATTTTAGCAGTTTTCTCCTGGATTTAATATAGCAGCAGCAAACATTTCATAAAGTTAATGTATTGTAGAAAGTTAAAAATGAGGTATTAAAATTATTTTTGTTGTTGTTTGCTTGTTTCTTTTTATTTCCATTTATTTTAACACTAAGTTATGAAATTAATTCATCCTGGCCTGAGATGCCTATAATATATTTTTAAAAAATGTTTAAGAAGTTATAACTACAATGTTAGTACCATGTCAAGAGTTGTCAGTTTCTTCTGTTGATTTAATTGAATTCTACCCTGTTTATATCTGGTCTTTGATCACCTCATCAGGAATCAATGACTCAGGCCTCTGAATGGAGCACTCAGCTTCCTGCCTGACTCTGAGTGTGGAGAAAGCATAAGCAGATCACATCATTAATCTAAATCACCCAATAGCTTTCAAAACACAGATATAATCTTCAGTGTGCATCATTAGTGTTTTAAAAAATAGCTAAGAGGAAAATAATACGTAAGTGTGAAATCATTTTTAGCTATTAAAGAGTTTAATTGGTACTCCATTTTTGATACCTGCATGACTGCTGACTTAATTTCTGAGCCATTTTATATCTCTTTTCTGAGTTTTTCTTATATCTTTTTTTCTGAATTTTTCTTATATCTTTTTTCTGATTTGAGTTTCAAATAAACCTTTTCTCAAAAGTTAAAAAACCTCATACATGCAATTAAAATGGGTGTGGGTGAGTCGGGGTTATAGCTCAGTGGCTTAGTGCTTGCCTGGCAAGCATGAGTTCGTGAGTTCAATTCCTGGTACCTAAATAAATAAATATAAATAAATAAAAATAAGATAAAAATTATGTATGTTATATAAAATGAGTCTAGGTATACTGATCTTTGAAATGGGGCAAAGAATGAGAAACAAGATGAAATAGAGTAGATTCTGGGCATGGCAACACACACCTGTAATCCCAGCACTCCTGAGAGTGAGGCAGGAGGATCTCTGCAAATTCGAGGCCAGCATGGGCTACTAGGTGAGTTTAAGGCCAGCCTGAACTGCACAGTGAAATCCTGTCTCAAAAGGATGACAACGACAACAGCAAGAAAGAAATAGAGTAGAAAGGTAGGAGGAAAGACATGCAAGATAAGTAAAGATTTGGGTACTTAAGCATTACTGTTCGTCTGTTCTGCTTTCAGATCATGCTACGATTTTTTTAAAAGTAAGTTTGAATTTATCTTAAATCCAAAGGAGAGAAATTAATTTTATGTTCAAGTACATGAGATAGCAAGTATAACTATAAAGTTCTGCAGAAAATTATGATGACTTCAGTACCTGTCATCTAAGAGCTTATCAACTAATCAATGAGGCAAAGTAAATTAGCACTACGTGGCAATGCAAGACTTCAATATAAATTCAAGAAAAGATTATATGTAATTTATATCCATGTATCTAAATATATATAAAGTTATATAATGCTTATATAAATATTTATGTATTCTAGAGAAAATATGAAGGAGTAGGCAAATATAGAAAGGAGAAAGGGGTTGGAGAGAGAAAGAAAATATAGGTAATTTGCAATACAGTGCAGTGCTTTTTATTCTAGTGTCAAATGAGAGCTATATTTAACTTTCTCATTTGGATCTCATGAACTGATACTAATGTTCGTGAGATGCTAATGTTTCTACCAGTACTACTAGCACTACACTACTTTAGAGAAATCAATTAATGTGGGCCAGGTACTTTGCTACCCATTGTACTATTCCATCTTACTTGATAACTACAGTAAGGTTCAGGCATTTGTCTTACTCCCATGCTACAGGTGTGTGTAAATTAAGCAGGATGGGTGAAACTAGGATATAAAGTCACACACAGCTCACTGCAAACTCTATGCTCTAAATCTGTGTTTAACTATCACTTCTCAGGTTAAAAGCATTTTATGAAAGGTTAATCTTTCATAAAGATTATGTATTCATTTTATATCTAGAAGTTAAGATTTAAATAACTTGGAAAAGAATACACTGCATCTATTGTGCTTTACCTAGAATAAGTTAGACTTTGAACTCAAACTAAGTTTAGGGTTGTTGTCATGACTTTTCAGGCTATCTTCTTTTGGCCTGAAAGAGTGATTTGCACTCAGTAAATTTATGGCAAATCAATACATTCATTAGCATATATTCTTTGGTTTTGTATTTAACTGTCTTATCTTCTTCATATTTTTAAAATAAGATTATACATTAATGCTGGTGAAATTTTTGGTGTGCTTGCGCATTGATAAGTTTTTGTCTTTCTTATGCAACCCTTGTTCTTGCTATTTTGGCATGAAAAAATCTTTAAAAGGAGGTTATTTTTCTTTCAACACTGGTTTGGAATTCAGGAATCTGAGTTTCAGTCCCAACTCTTGACATGCTAAAGTTGAATCTAGAGTGAACTGAATCTCGCTGAACTTGGGTCCATCATCTGTACATGCCAGAAAGCATAAATACTGAGACACCCTCATTTAGAACCCCAACAATCATGTTGCTCCCTGTCATGTGTACAATATAGAAGAGTTCATTTTTCTTTTTTTCTCCCTTTCTATTCCCACTAATTTTTTTAAGTAATTAAAGACTCAGATTTTCTTTTTAAAAATCTGGTTTCATGAAGAAAATGGGATCTATAGAACAATGTGTCACAAAAAGTTAAAACGATTTACTTGCACCCTGTCAATTTTTCCATTTCACCACATCTTGTCAATAAAAGCCTAGGACTTTTTTCCTTCCGAATGACAGGTACATTTAATCCTTTTAGTATAATAGGCTACAATGAGGTTCATGAAACTTTTGAGTTTTAAAATAATTAATCTACCTGCTAAAATGGCCTTCTGCCCATGTTCCTAGCCAAAATTTGCTTAAATTCACATTTTACATTTTTGTAAGCCTTGAAAGTAATAGGAATCATAAAATAATTAAAAAGAAAATCTGAAGTTCTGGTTCTCATTTTATTTGAGTAGGTTATATTCTAAATATTTGTTAAGCAGTTTTCTGGGGCAAAAAACTATATAATCAGATAGAAACTTAGTTTTTTTTAAGTGTCAAAAATCATCTGCTTCAACAGAAATTGGTAAAGTCAAATTTAAAAATAAGTGCAGCTCTCAGAAATATTCCTTTCCAGTGTCTTCTTTCTGTCATAACATAGGAATTCTGGCTTCCATCTAAACAATCCTCATGGCAATTTTAAGTTGTCAGCATGTTAAACTATTAAGTTGAAACAAAAAAAATCTTTATTTTTAAAACTAATATTCTGTGTAAATTAGTTTAGAGCTTCAACTGCTCAATCATTCAATACTTACCTTCCTAGCTAGTTTTCATTCTTTTGAGAAAATAAATTGTTCTCTGAAGCTATTTTTTTCCTTCTTTGCCTTGCCTGACGGAAGTCTCAGAACTAAATATGAGACAAGTGAATACTATACAATCTGAAGTACACATTTTTGTCTGTCAACTTTGCTTCTTTTATCAACTTTTGTTTATCATGTTCTAATGTCTCTATTCTGAATTACTTGCTCATACTTCATTGAAAATGTTGATCTCTTCTTATACAGTGTATTTAGAAGTCACATTGAATCATTTTCAAAAATTTCAGTGTAGACACATTTATAAACGAATCAGTTCCACTGAACTTGATATTCTTCCTGCATTCTGTACCTCAATGACTCTGGATATATAATCCTTAGTCTTTCTTGGCCATATTGTTTTCTCATTCCCACATTCAGTGGTTCATAAAATCCTGGAGTTTCTAACTCCTAAATCTCTCTGAAGGCTCTCTCCTCTTTCATGGTACCATCAGTGTTTGAGTGTAGAACTTTAGATAGCTTTGTACTTGGTTTCTCAGATATTGCCTCATCTCTTCAAACCATCTTTTCATACTGTTGTCAAAATGACCTTCTGAAAAATGCAAGTCTATCTACTCCACAGTTAAAAACATGACAAAGTAACACATGCAAAAGCAACAGAGAGGCTGGCTCTCAGGACTTGTAAGCATTATCATCAACATGTATGCTATTGTGAAAGATGAAATGCACTGGAGAATTAAGTAGTTTCAGTTATATTGTTGTGATGAGGAGAACATTTATTAATAAGGAAATCTCTAAAAATAAATATAACTGAGGGATAGAAGTATGTGAAAAGGGTCCTGAAATTTCTTTTTTCTTTTTTTTGTGGCACCAGGGATCGAACTCATGACCTTGCACCTGCCAGGCAGACACTTAGGCCACTGAGCTAAATTCCCAGCCCTTGTCTTTTTGAGACAGGGTCTCACTATGCCATTCAGGCTGGCCAAGCTCACTTTGTAGCCCAGGCTGGTCTTGAACTCGCAATGATCCTCCTGTCTCAGCCTCCTGAGTGCTGGGATTACAGGCATGAGCCACCACGCCTGGCTGGGGCCTGGAATTTCACAGGAGCAAGTAACCAAGGGAGTTACAAGTTCTAAGGTAGTAATGCCAAAGGTAGAAATGAGTCTGAGGTATTGAGGAAGGATGGAGGTGGGAATATGGTAGTCCAGTTGCTCCCTGGCTGTTAGCCATTTCTGGAAAGGCAGAAGGATGGGAATATTTTGGAGGAAAAGAAAGGGATGGGG
>RJWT010038040.1:0-12910 GCA_004365215.1 Cuniculus paca
CCTGAGGGAAGACTGAGTCTTGTGCATTCACCACCAGCCATTACAGACCTCCGTGTCTGCTGCTCTCTTCCACTGCTGTGTCTCTCTGTAGAGACCTCTGCTGTCCCCAGGTGCCACTGCAACCGTGCATCCCTAGGTTCCAACAGCTCCTCTCGCAGGGTGAGTCCAGCCCCAGGTTAAGGCGCCACCAGCTACCACCTTCTTCTTCATTTAAGTTTTTCTTTTTACTCTCTCTGTGGGCTTCAATTCACATTTTAGATTCTTTCTGGGTCCAGGGGACCCACTTCCTTCCTTCTTATCCTCCCCATGGTGCTATATTCCAGCATCTGGACTGTTTCTTTCAGAGAGTCTGTTTACTCAGCTGCTTAGTGTTCCCCCATCTTTGAGAACCTCTCTTACTATTCTTAAGAAATCTTTCTTTCATGATTATTAACTGCAAACCTATCTTCTAGGTCTGATACTCTGTCTTCACATTGCATACACTTTCCATAGCATTTTTAATTTCCTGGATATCTGTTTGAATGTGTTTCATGTATTCCATTTCTATGTTGGAGGTTCATGGTTTCCATCATTTTCCTAAGCACCTCTGTTTTTTAAAATCTGTATCTACTTTAGATTCACTAACCATGTCCTTTTAAGCTCTCCATCTCTTTAATTATCTGAGAAATTATTTCCAATTTTATTTTTTTCTTGAGCCTCATTGTCTTGTTTTGTTATTTCTGCTGTTACCATTTCAGAGACTTCAGGTGGGTGACTTTCAAATTGTTCCATCTTACTGTCCCTTGGTTTTGCCTTGGGGTGATCTGGAAGTCTGGGGTTGCATCTTGCTTCCATGTCTTCTGTTTTTGTATTCTGGGCATAGGTGGCTTTTGGCTTTTGAGTTTGTTGCAAGATCTTACCTCTTCAATGTATTGTAGATAAGAAGTTGCTGTTTATTTGTCCTAGCTCCTGCTGCTTTCATACTGGCCTATAGTATTGGTTATGACCCTTGAGCAGTATCAATTTTTGATTACAGGGAAGAACAACTGATTAGAACAACTATATCACCTTAGTTAGTAATAACAATAGCATCAAGCACAGCCTAAGAAATGACAAACTGTGGTAATTATGAATTTACCATCTTTAACCATAAGAATAAGATTTGTAGTTACATAAGCAAATGTAAAACCAGAAAACTGTATACAATAAATATACTCTACATATATAAATATACTCTAAATATGATAATTTTACCCTAAGTGGGGAAAATTTAAAAGGGGGAAGGGAAGATAGAGAAATATAAGAAAAGAAAGAGCATAGAAGCAAGGCTGAAAGACAGAGGAAGATTATGCAAGTTTTGAGAAACTGGCAAAGAAGACAGGAAGGAAAGAAAGAAAGAAAGAAAGAAAGAAAGAAAGAAAGAACAATGCAACAACAAAAACTAGAAAAAATGTTTACACTTATATAAAAAGAAGAACAAACAATCAAGAGAAAGAGCTGTGTGTGGTGGCCCATGCCTACAATCCCAGCACTTGAAGGGCTGAGGTAGGAGTATCACTGTGAGTTCAAGGCCAGCATAGTGAGACCTTGTCTCAAAAAACCAAACCAAACCAGACCAAATCAAAACCAAAAAAAAAAAAAAAAAAAAAAAGAAAGGAAAAAAGATAAAAGTTCATTTCAGGGTGTCTCTGCTGTCACTGGAAAGGGGGTAGACAAAGCCCAAGTTTGTGTTGGTTAATTCCCAGGAAGCCAGCAGTAGGATTACAGTGAAGTGGCAAATAATCCCAGCAAGCCTGTGTTTTTAGCTCCACTGAAGTTTAGGCTGCTCCTGGTTTCTGGCTGTGAGGCTGGGATCTGAGTTGTTCAGACTACAACATTCCAGGTGCCTCTTGCTGGCTTGAACTTGGCTCCTTGACCCTGGATGTTTCCCATGACTATGCTTCACCCTGACACTGAGACACCCAAGATGGAGCCAACCCACTGCTGCTCTGTGTCCCGAGTTCAGTTGGCTGCTTTCCAAAATGGTGACTGGCCAACCACCCTTTCCTACAGAATTTAAACAAGATTCATCAGCCATTGCAACCTGCAGCAACCATGGCTCCATTGCACTGATGGATTTCTCTGTGGAGGCCCCTGGAGTCACCAGTAGTCACTGTTCCTCTGCAGATTCAAGCTGCCTCTCTCAAACCATAAGCTGGAATTTAGGGACATAGTGTCATTTACCACCTCCTTCTGCACTGAGGATTCTCTGTGAGCTCCAATTCTCACTTTAGATCCTTGCTGGGTACTGGGGACCCACTTCCCTCCTTCTCTTCTGTGCTATATTCCAGTGTCTGGACTGCAAATCTCCCTTGTGTTTTGAATGAGTAGTTTCTTTCCAAGGCCTACAGTCTTGGGATCCAGCCAGTCATGATTCTTTTTTCTACGTCTCTTTAAGGCCTATGGGTTTTTGATGTGTTTTTCTTGCATGAGGAAGCCCTCTGTCTGTTCACCCCAGACTGTGCTTCCTTCTCTCATTGGTAGATGGGAAATGTGGTCAGCTCTCTGCTCTCTGCTGGGGATGTGCCATGGGGTGGGAGTTCAATTGGACCGTTGCACTTAGCAATGACACAGTCATGGGGTCTGTCCCTTCTCTCTCCAGGATGGTTGCTCCCTTCTCTCCCCAGGATAATTCCTCATTCAGAGTCAGTGTGATTGGGTAGTCCTTGCCTAAGCTGCCCTGTGCTGAGGGGAAGCAAAATGTAGAGCTGATTTCAAGTTGATGTGTGGGCTTATCCTTGTATTGGAGGGAAAATGGTCATCCTGGGCAGGCCTGTTTAGGCATGCGGGTGTGTGTGGGGGTCATGTTTCTGGTTCAGGATTGTTTGTTCATGTCAGGAGCGGTGCTGTGTGTCCAGTATGGACCTGCTTGCTCAACAGATTTCTTTTATTTTTTAATATTTATTTATTTATTTAATGGTACTGGGAATCAAATTCAGGACTTTGAGCTTGTCAGGCAGGCACTGTGCTGCTGAGCTATATCCCTGGCCCTTTAATAGAATTCTTAATGATTGCTATTCTTTGTGGAGTATGATTAAATCTATGTTTTTGTTTACATATCTCTAAAGATCATCAAATTTGAACTTTTTTTAGTATTTATCAGCTATTTATATTTCTTCTGAGAAGTGTCTATTCATTTCAATTTCCTATTTCTTGATTGGATCTTTTTTGGAGGATCTAAGTCCTTTATATATTCTAGATATTAGCCCTGTGTCTGAGGAATATCTGGTAAAATTATTTTCTTATTCTGTAGGTTGTCTCTTTACTCCATTGGTTGTTTGCTTTGCTGTGAAAAAGCTTTTGAATTTGATATAATTCTATTCCTCTTGCTGTAATTTTTTATGCAATTGGGATTTTGTTCAAGAATGTCCTTGCCTATGTCTGTGACTTCAAGAGTTTTATATATTTTATTTTTCAGTAGGTTAAGAGTTTCTGTTTTTGTATTTAGATATTTGACACATTTTTTATTTCAGTTTAGTACATAATGAGACACATGGGTGTAGTTTTAATCTTCCTGCATACGGATAGACAGTTTTGTCTTCTTTCTGTTCAGGTGGTGTATTTTATTTATTGATTTGTGTATGTTGAAACATTCTCACTTCCCTGGACTGAAACCTACTTGGTCATGACATATGACCCTTTCAATGATTTGCCACATTACGTTTGCCATTATCTTACTAAAGAGTTTTCTATCTACTTAATGTTCGTTAAGGAGATGGGTTTGTATTTTTTGTTTGTTTGATCTTTGTCTCTTTTCGGATAAGGGTGACACTGGTTTCCAGAAATGAGTTAGAAAGCACTCCTATTTAAATTTCACTATTGAGTTTGAAGAGCATTGGTAGTTAGACCTCTGTAAAGGTCCTATAGAATTCAGCAGTGAGTTCACCAGGTCTCGGCTTTTCACAGTTTGTAGCTTTTTAATTACTGCGTCAGTCGCCTTGCTTGGTGTTGGATTGCTCAGAATTGCTATGTCTTCTTGGTTCAGTTTCGGTGATTCCTATGTTTCTAGGAATTTGTCCATTTCTTTAAGATTTTCCTATTTGTTGTTTGACTTTTTCATTTCTAATTTCATTGATAGGAGACTTTTCTTGTTCTTTTTGTAAATTTGATGAAGGGCTTGCCTATTTTGTTTTTCCTTTCAAAGGGCCAGCTCTTCTTTTTGATGCTTTGTATTGTTTATAAAATCTAAATTTCATTAATTTTCACTCTAATCTTTATGTTGCTTCCCTTGATACAGGTTTGGGTTTGAACTGTTTTTCAAATATTGTTAGGTTCTTCCTCGCACTATTCAATTGAAGTCACTCAGCTTTTCTAATGTGAGCATTAAGCTTTCCCCTTAGGACTGCACTCCTTGTGTCCCATAGGTTCTGGTGTGTTGTATTGGCATTGTCTGATTCTAGAAATTGTTTGTCGTGTTCCTTGGTTTCTTCTGTGATCCACTGATTATTCAAGAGTACACTATTAAATTTCCAGTTGTTCATAAATTTTCTCTGGTTTCTTTTGTGATTGATTTCTAGTTTCAATGCACCATGATCTGATAGTATACATGGGATGGTTGTGCTTCTTCTGTAGTTATTTAAGCAGGCTTCCTGGACTATTTTGGAGAAAGTTTTGTGTGTTTCTGAGAAGAATGTATATTCTGTTGTAGTGGGATGGAACTCTGTAGATATCTACTAGTTTATTTGTTCAAAGATGTGGTTTAGTTCTGTTATTTCTTTGATTTGTTTGTTTAGTTGACCTGTCTCTTTGTAAAAGTGGGGTATGGAGGTCACCATTTTACTTATAGCAATATTTGGTTTATGAAGTTAGGTGCTCCGACATTGGTGCATATTTATTTACAAGTGTTATTTCTTCTTGTTGGATTATTTCCTTGACTAGTATATAGTGATTTCCTCTGCCTCTTATTAGTTTTAGCTTGAGGTTTATTTTGTCTGAGAGTAAAATTGCATCCCTTGTTTGCTTTTGGGATCCTGGTGCATGAACTATTATTTTCCATCTTTTGATTTTTAGCCTATGACTTTCTTTTCAGTTTAGTTGAGTTTCATGAATGCCATGGACTGTTGGATTCTATTTTTGATTCAGTCTGCCAATGTGTATCTTTTATTTGGGGGGTTGTGGTTATTTACACTGAAAGGTGCTGATTTGTTGCTGTCATTACATTCTTTTTCTGTTGATGACGCCTTTGTTTTTTCTCTTTTGTTTAACTATTTCCCTTGCTTGATATATTCATTCTATGTAAGTTTTTGGCTTTGCTGACTTCCTTGTCTATGTGTAGGATATTATTGAATTTTTTTCACAGTGCTGGTTTCACATTCACATATCTCTTAAGATGTTATGTAGTGTGGCATGTCCTTATCTATCCATCTATTTGGAAAGAACATTTTGAAGGATATATAAGTCTGGGTTGGAAGTTACTTGCTTTTAGGGCTTGAAAAACTTCACTCTAAGCTCTCTTGACCTTTAATGCTTGTGCTGAGAAGTCTGTTTTAATCATAATGAGTTTACCTTTACACATGATTTTTTTGCTTTGCTTGAACAGATTTTCAAATTCTGTCTTGCTGCACATCGTGGATTTTGGCTAAGGTTTGTTGTGGGGAGCATCTTTTATCATCATAATTGGTGTTCTAGAAGCTTCTGTAAGGTTAAAATCTGCATGTTGAGATGTTTCCTCACATTGGGAAAGTTTTCTAATTCCTGTTATGATTTTCTGTATGATCCTGTATTTGCCGTCTTAAATTTCTTTCTTTACTTCAGTGGCTATCATCTCAGAAGTTTCAGGTGTGTAGCTTATATTTTCTTCTATGTCCATGTCACTTTGGCTTGTTTGGGAAGGACTGGAGGTGCAAGATTGCATTTTGCTCTTTCGTTTTGTCATTTTCCTGTATTCCACTGTGGGAGGTGAATCCAGTGTGCACAGTTGAGGTGCCAAGGCTAGGTGAAACTCAACAATGCACACCTTCAGCTCCTGCCAAGACTACCACTGTGTTCTGTTGCTGGGTGGTGTCTGGGCAGAGCCCAGGCAGGACCCCAGGGAAGCTCCAAATGTCCCAGGCTGATGGTGGGATGGGCGCAGGTCTCTACCGGTCTGCTCATGAGGTCCCAAGCTGTACGGCTAGGTGGAATTCGCTATGCGCGTCTTCAACTCCTTAAATTTCTTTAATTTCAACTAGCCTTTGATTACTCTTAGTGCCCTCTAGTAGCTTTTGGATGAATTTTTCTTATCATTCTTAAAGCTTTATCATTCTTAAAGCACCCTGATTTACCACTTTGACCTTGATTTTATAAACCCTGTCTTCACATTAGTCATTTCTGCAATTTTTGAATTCTATAGAATTTTTATTTCTGATATTTCTATCTGAGACTTTTTCATGGAGTCCATATATTTGGTAAATTAGTCATTCATGTTTTGAACTGTTTTGGTCAGCTTATCCAATTTTTCACTTGTTTCTCCCACATTCATATTGGTCAGTTTCTGTGATAGCTCTGTTATCTTTTAGGTTGTGTCTTGTTTCAACTCACTGTCTTCTTTATCTGTTCTTTAATTACTTTGTAAAGTTCTGCTACCCAGTGTTTGCTTTCCTCTTCATCAGTGTCCCCTGCATCTGCGTTGGAAAAGTTGGGAGACCTTGGCAACCTTTTGTTGCCTAGTTTTCCTATATTCCTCTGTGTGTGTGTGTGTGTGTGTGTGTGTGTTTAGGGGAGGGTCCTGAGAGTTGAGGTCAGGTAAGTTGAGGAAAGATTATACTTGATATGGAAGATATTTTTAGTTGTATTCTACCTTCTAGTGATGCATTCATAGCATATTTGTCCATAGTGTTTATCACTTCAGCTGTTCAATTTGCAGTGGTGCCTTGGTTTACAAATTTAATTCATTCCAAAATTCTGGGGAAGATGACTGCATTTGTGTTCATGTGGGGAAGATGGTCACAGTCGTGTTTGTCACCTGATGTGAAGGTTACGAACAGAAGCAAAATTTTATGAAGTGCTTCTGTTTGGGAACCAAATTATTTGCAAACAGGAGCATTCATGAACCCAGGCATTACTGCAAATGCTTTGGATCTTGCTACTGTGTTGTGAGTCGGGAGTTACTACTGGTTATAACAGCATTAACAGATCCACTCATACATCACTTACATTTATTAAATCTTGTATTTACACTTTTACCCATTATCAGTACCCTTTACAGTCTATACCAGTGATGGCAAACCTTTTAGAGACTGAGTGCTCAAACTGGAACCCAAACCAAACTTACTTATCCCACTGCAATTAAACTGAAATGCTAAAGTTTTAGTTTTTTGTTTTATTTATTTATTTATTTATTTATTAAAAAACTGTTATCTGATGCTCAGCTAATGCGGGGATTTGGCTCACAGGCTGACAGAAGAAAAGATGGAGGGATGGATGACAGAGGAGTATGTCAGTCAGAGGAGAGTAAGATAAGAGAAATGATAATAGAGAAAAACAAATAGTGTGTCAGGCCCTATTGGAAGACCTTTGTAGTTGGAGTAAGGAGTAATTGTGTCCACACAGTTCCCTTCTTGGTTTCGTCATGGTCTGTTCCCAAGCAGCTCCACCAATTTGCCATCTCTATAGGTTACTTATCAACTTCCTCAGAAGTAGTGAGGAGTGACAATTTTTTTGATTCCATATCCTTAATGCAGGGCGTGCTTTGTCTGTGGTTAACTGTAGTCTTTTCTCTCTGACCCATGATCCAACTAACTCAATTAATTTGAGAGAGGGGGAATGTGAAGTAATTTTCCCAACATGAAGCTCTCCTTCATCTTCTGCCAATGTCCTGACTCCTGCCTTTCTTTGTGCTAGAGGAACCTCAGGGTTCTTGTTTCAGATATTTTCTGACTTGTGTGTCACCAAAAGCTCCCTGCCCTAGCCTGTCCATCTTTTCTTTTGCACTTAAATCCCAAACCAACCTGTCTCAAGGGTTCCCCTTTACATCCTGCATAATCTGACACACTCCTTGGGCTTAGTTCTGGGATCTCCCATCATGACCACTCCTCAGAATTTCCTGCTAACTCAGATTTTTCCAGTGTTTGTGGAAACTATAGGGAAGAACTCATTCTGGACCAACTCTGCAGTCCTGCTCCCTCTGCTGAGTCTCCAGTGAGGTGACCCATGGTGAATCCTTTCCAGTGGACCTGGTGGCATTTGCCTTGTCCAGCCTTCCCCTCCCCCAAGTGCTGCAGAGGTTGCTGCTGGGATGCAGGGTTTCCCAGTGTTTGGGGACATGATGGGAAGAAGCAGATATACTGCAGTCTTCCAAGACAATCTGGCCTCTGAGTTACTAGTTCCTTCCCTTGGGCTGTTTGGACTGTTCTCCTGTTGGCCACTCCCTGGAGGGAATTGGGGTTGGGGTGGTGTGGTATGGACATGCTATGGCAACTCTGTTTTCCCTTTTAAGATCCAGATATTAGGTTTAATCTATATGTATCATTTTTCAGATTAAATTTTTGTTTTAGGATGTGGTCTGACTGCCTACTCCGGTTTAGAGTACCTGCATTTCCCAGTTAATCTCTGTGTACCCCCAACATGATCCCTCCTCTAGTCCGCCACATTGGACCTCTCCTTTAGAGTTCTCACAGTTTGAAGTATGCTGATTTCATCATGGTGATATAATTTAACTAATTTTTCTATCTTGTATTTCCAGATAATTGGTAGCTACAGTTGGAAAATTGATCAGACTCAGGTTTAATTTACTTTGGAAAAATCACTTATAAATGGGATTTTTGTTCTTTAATCTTTTTCTCTTATAAAATGGTGCTGAAATGAAGCTTTGTTCCTTTTTATACTTTTGCCAATACAGTTTTTATACAGTTTCCAAAGATGGAATTGCTGAGTCACAAAATAAATTCATTCGAAATCTAATTGTACTTACTCAGATTCCACTCTGTAAGGGCTGCATCATTTTGTATTTCCACTAGAAATGTAGAAAGAGCATATTTTCCATAGCCTCACAATATGTTTTGCGTATTTGAGTTTTCACCAACCTGATAGATGAGAAATTGCATCTTTGTGTAGTTTTTCTTTGTATTTATGTTGACAGTTCTTCACTGAGATATGACTCACATACAATAAAATGTACAAGTATACATAAGTATACATTCCAGTGAATTTTGACCAATGCATCGGCCCATGTAACTAACATTGTCCATTGGCTAATGATGTTTATTTCTAAAAATAGATTCCCTGGTCCTCATCTATTGTTTTGTAGTATTCCAATATTCCTATTTAGGATTTCATTACTTTTGATCATCATAATAAACCACATAGAATACTTCCAGTTTCTTGTTCATTAACTCATTATTTTTGTCTTTTTTCAAAGGAGTTTAAAGTGATTAGTGCCATGTGTATATTGTTACCCACCTTAAATATTGATTGCATATGTCTTATTGCCCAGTAAAATGAATTGAAATCACCTAGAAATCCCTGTTGATAAAGATACAACTTTAGATCTTTTTGTTCTTTTTAAGGCTTTATTTTTCTTCATTTTTGGCCTGAGGATAGAAGTAGAATCAATGAGTGAATTTACAAAAATTGAGATGTTGTACAAAATAATGGAATGTCTAGTGAAAAAGAATAGATTTATTTTGATTTTTCTAGTCCATTTAATTGCCCTTTCCCTAGGTCCAAAGGCAGTAACATTGAGTTTTTTTTCTTAAGCCATAAAAATGTGTCTATGTCTTCCTCCAATATATTATCATTTTCTTTGTACAATATAGACCAAATATGGAAAAGAAATCTAACTTTAAAAGTTGTGTCTGGTGCAGCAAACTTTAGAGACTGTAGATGGTAAATAGTTGGAATAAGTTTCAGAAATTCTTAAAACAAGTACTACATTTTCAGATCCTAGAGATATATATACTTTTCTTTTTTCAGCCAGTAAAATAGTGATGACTGTTTTCCTGCAGAACTCTCTACTTATTTTTTCTTAAATTTCATAATTGTGTCACTTTCAAGAACTTCTGTGAAAGAAAAATTGACTTTGACTTCATTTTTTAAGTAGTCTTCAGGTTAATTTGTTTTCTCATATTCCTTATTTTGAATCAGAAACCAGAAGAGCAGAAAGATAAACCCAAGGTTAAAGTAATCAGTGAATAACATCTAGAAATAGCATGCATTATGAAGATTCTTTTTTGGAACTTGTCTTCTGAAATTTTTGTATCTTCATTGTTTATCTTTTAAAGCTATCAGAGTACTGAGTGTTCTCGTAGCCGAGAAAATATGAAATTTGTGCATTTCATTGAGTTTCTGATTTGTAAATTTGTACATGTTTAAAGGTGTTTTCATGAAATATATGCATGCAGAGTACACATGAGTGTGTCAGAGTCTAACCAGGAAATGAACGCTACTTGAGGATTCGGCAAATGGTAGTGCTAGAGTTGAAAAGCAGAGGACCATGAATTATAGAGATGAACAACCACTAGGAATCAACTGCCATCCTTAGGTCAGAGGGATACCAGTAAACAAGGCTATACCGTATCCCCTGAGCTGATGTTATCAGAGATATTTGGAGCTGTGTTAGAATTGTTCAGATAAAAGCTGAAGTACTAGAGAAAGTGCGATTGCTCCTGAGAACCTCTGAGAGTAAAAAGGGGATGGGGTCATGCTTTGGCTTTTTTTCCTCCCTTCAGTCACCTTTAGCCAGTATCTTCTTTTGGCTGAACTGGGCTTTTAGGGGTACCTGAGGAATAGATCCAAAGTAGCAGAAAACTTGGTAACAGAAGCCCAAAAGCACTAATTATGTGCTACATTTAAAACAAATCATGAACTTGAGGAAAGTTACATTTAGTCCAAAATGAGGTTTCCATGTTATATTATTTTTTATAATTTCTTTAAGTGCCTTCAAATAAATATTTGCCTGAACTTAAAAAAATTATTTATAAAGTCATGGGTTTGAAAGACTAAAATTGAATGTTCAAAGCTGTATTTCTAGTGAGTGCTGAAACTGGACCTAAAGCCCTGCCTCCTAACAGTTTAACCCTTAAGTCGTCACCATCTTATGCTGAAGAATGAGATAAAAACCAAGACAAACACGAAGGCTCTGTGTGACTTGGATTCTCAAGAATGATCTTGATCAAGTCTTTGAACTTCTCTTTCCTTTATTGTGTACATCTATATTTTGGGAATTATGACATCCATAGTTCCTGACAGGAAAAAGTGTCCAAAATAGGGATAGGTATATAGAAAACTCTAGGAACTTTCAATATATGAATTAGGTATTACTTATTTTATATATGAAAAATAGGATGACTTTATCTTTCTTTTCATACCTTAAAAAGGTTCTTAAGTTGGCCAGTATTCAAAACTATTTTCTTTCTTCTTTCTGGTTTTTAATACAGCATTTTACATGTGTGGCGTGCTAGATAGAAGATGCACTAATAGGGGCTGAATGAAAGTACTTAATCTAGGACATACCTATTAAATATTTATGTTGTGAGAAAGACATTTTAAAAACTTTGATGTTGCTTTCTTCTGTTCTTCCTCTAAATCTAGATCAGAAAAACAGTGAAGACTTCAAAAATATCTAAAGAACAAATGCTAATGAAACAACACAAACAAGTGTGGTGGCAGGAACACCAACGGCTAAATGAACTCAGGTAAGAACAAGGGGAATCTCCATAGGAGCATGTAGAAATCACTAGTAGTTGCATTTAACTGTCAGCTGCTTTATCATGTTCCTGTTAATTAAACAATTACAATCAAAATTTAAGAAAATGATTTGCATTTGAGTCAAATTTAGATCCTTTCATTCCCTCAGTTTAATCTAAAACCTATTAGGCAAAAGATAATCACATATTTGTCTGCACTCCCATCATACTTGGATTTACTTGCAAGCATGGCATATTTTATAATGGGAAGACAAATATGTGACCAAAATATAATGCAACATGCTAAGTATAATAGAAAGGAATCTAAGTGGTAAATTCCTCAGGGTCCAACATGACATCATATTCACATGACATCATTCAATATGACAATCATTCATATCGTGGGAAACACAGAAGGTCCAATATGACATCATTCATATTGTGGGAAACACAGAAGGAAATATGTAAACGATTTCAATTTGTTAATTGGCAAATTGAACGAAGGTGTTTTAAGTTGTTCAATAGGTTTCTTAATGCAGTTGCATCATGACTTATCCAATTTTGAATTTTTACTTTTGTTATTTCCAGCAGCCACTTAAAACTGAATTAAAACAAAATAATTTTATATTAGATCTTAATTGTAACCTTTAAAATATAAATTTCTTTTCAAAAGTCATGGCAAAAATAGAAGGAAGATGTGTTGCTCCTCTCTCTCTCTCTCTCTCTCTCTCTCTCTCTAGCTTTAATGGTACTGGTACTTATAAAATATGCTTTTCAATGTGTATTATTAAACACTAATCTTATGCCAAAGCAGATAAATTCTGTTACCTTATTCTAAATCAAGTTTCCAAATACCATTATTTTTATTTTTGCTTTAGGTACTTTTCAAATTAATAGGTGTGCCTTGTTCTCCCCAGTGATTCCTATATGTGAGATAAAAGGCTCATGGTGGCAAGGGTCTTATATTTTAGAATAACTCAAAACAGAAAAACAAAATTATGTAGACTTTATCATCATACTTGTGCTATAACAAAATTAAAGCAGACCTATGTTACCCTTCAAAAAGTCATCTTTATGGAGAGAAAATGTTTGAGCATGTTAGATTTTTAAAACATTTGCATAACTTGAAATATGATAAAAAGGCAAGCCATTAGGAACCTTTAATTATAATGTTCACTGATGCAAGCTCAAGTGTAAAAGAAGACGCTGGGAAAAGGTTTTGTTTTCCTTTAATCTTGACTGTCTCATTTCTCCTTAATTTGTGCATTAAATTGTCCTTCAGCTGGACA
>RJWT010038041.1:0-12975 GCA_004365215.1 Cuniculus paca
CTCTCAAACTGAGTTTTCCATCCTTTCAATTATGACATTTGCAGTGTTGCATGTTTTGGAAGATTATAGTATGACTTACACATGACATACCCTTAGACACTTGAGGGTAGCATTAATCCTTGTGACTCGGTCTTGCTGTGTCTCATTAAAAGCCTTGGAGACTCATTCTTTGTACTCTCCACATTTTTACATTACTATCCCATGCAACTCTAAGGGCCTTCATTAATTCTCCTTCTCTTCCTCCTCCTTCCCCTTCTTCTCCCTTCCCCTTCTTCCTCTTCCGCCCCATTCCCCATCCTCCATCCCTGTTTCTTCCCTCCCCTCCCCCTTCTCTCACTCTCCTGCTCCTTCTCCGTCTTTTCCTGATAGGATACAGTGGACAGGAGGAGGAGGTTATGAATCTAAAGGCTGAGATATGATTTCCAGTCTCCTGCTTATTATATGTGTATGAACTTGATCAGGTTACTTAATCTTTCTAAGCCTCGGTTGCCAAGAGGTAATGTGGATTTAAGAATGACTGTTAAAAATAATTTTAAGGATAAATGTATATAAGACATTTAACTCAATTACTAAAAACATATATGTAATAAATACCACATAATATTTTAATTTTTTTGTAGCACAGGGGATCGAACCTTGGGCCTTTGCACTGAGCTATGTCTCCAGCCATGTGTTTGTTTGTATCCTCAGTTTCATTTGCTTTTAGTTTTTAAAATTTTGATACAGGGCCTTACTAAATCACAAAATTGCCAAGACTGATCTCAAGCTTGAGGTCCTCCTGGTTCAGTCTCCCAGAGGGCTGGGATTAGAGGTTTGTGCTACCATAATTGACTTTAATATTTAATTTTTGGAATGTAGGTTGACTTTTGTTTAAAAATTTTTGTTGTGTATATTTATATTGTGTATATTATGATAGGATTATCATATATATATATATATATATATGAATGATAGTTGATTGATTGTCAATTTGAGTAAGAAATGCCCAACTAGATTGGCTCAGCATAATTCCGGGTGTGGGAGGATTGCTGCCAGAGTAGTGTGAGAGGAAAACAAAGAAGGAAGGATCGTTTTTGGTCATTGAAGAGGTCGAGTCTTCGGCTTCATCTTGGACATTGTCTTCTGGCCTCTGCTGAGCACACTTCCGCCTCCTAATACAGACTTGCACCGGAAACTGCATTGAGTGCCAGGCCTTCAGCTGGGTCCTCCAGATGCCTGCATGTAGACGGCCCTTTCCCGCCTTTCCACACTGACTCTGCCGGTGGCCTTTGTGAGCTGGTCTTGTAAAACCTTGTATATTTGTGTATCTTGTAAATCTGTTTCTCTAGTAAGTACTGAGGGATAGATACTGTATATTTGTTATTGTCAGCCAAATTAACACATTCCCTGTCTCTCAGTTATCTTTTTTTCCTCCTTTGGCAAAAGCAACTATAACTTATTAATTTAGCAAAAATCCTGAATATATTGTACTATTATTAACTGCAGTCCTCACATTGCACTTTAGCTTTTTAGACTTGTTTGTTGTACACATTTTCTACTCTGCATCTTTTTTGTTATTGTCATTGTGTGTGTGTGTGTGTGTGTTTTTCTTTATCTTTTTGAGACAGGGTTTTCCTATGCAGTTCAGGCTGGCCTTGAGCTCGCGTTGTAGCCCCGGGTCGTCTCGAATTTTCTATGATCCACCTGCCTCAGCCTCCTGAGTGCTAAGTGATGGGATTATAGGTGTGCGCCACCATGCCTGGCTGTTGTTCTGTTTTTTGAGATAGACTCTCGCTCTGTAATTCAGGCTGGCCTTGAATTTACTACCGTATAGCACAGGCTGGCCTTGAACTTAGGGCAATCCTCCTGTTTCAGCCTCCCAAGTGCTGTGATTACAAGTGTGTTTTATTATCTCTGCTACTCTATCTTTTGACCTACATCTCTTCATTACATATTCCCATCCACTGGCCCCTCAATTTTGGTAACTGTATTATAAATATTGTGAGTTTTGGTTAGATTATTAATCAATGCTTCCTTTTCTCTTGTGCATACATGCACTTGGTTTTTAGAATTCATTGTTTCAACAGTTCCTCTTCCTCTTTGTGAATTTTATGAACATATATATTTATATATAGTATTATTATATAATATATATTTATACATATTATATAGATGCTCATCCTCAGTAGATTTACTTATGCTTTTATTTGGTATCTAAAACTTAACCTGGTTTGCTTGGCACATGTTTTCCTCTCCCTGAATTTTCTCCACTCCTCATGCAGTTAGCCTTTATCAGTCTTCCTATGGAAAACATCTGTTTTTTGTTTTTTTTCTTTTTTGGGTACTGGGAATCAAACTCATGACCTCGCGCTTGCCAGGCAGGCTCTTATGCCGCTAAGCTAAATCCCTGGCCCTAGAAAACATCTCTTAACCCCGCTGAAGGATTAGTGGAGACTGGCTTACTGCAAGTTATTTTACTCACTTAATATCAATCACTTCTAGGGTCATTGAGTTGTGTTATAGACTTTTAAAGAATCAAATGTTTAATTAGTTTCAATTCTGCAAAAACTAAGCACGTAGTACATGAAATGAATTGAGTCAGGAGCTGAGGGAGTTACTTGGAATACCTTGCTCATTTGTTTGTCCTGTCATTCCGTGAACTTTGTTTTCTCCTCAGCGTCTCCTAAGGTCTGAATGCTGGACTTCCGGTTACCTTTCAAGAGACATATCCGAGGTGCTTCTCTTAAAGTTGTATGATCAATGAAAAATGACAAAGTATTGTGGTAATTACAGCTGCAGTTATGCACAGTACCACTGGATATTTTGGTAGTCTTAAGAACATCACTTCATCAAACCTTTTTGGATCTGGAAGAGATTCCCAACGAGGGAGACACTCAGGGAAGGAGAGGCTCAGAGTTTACTAGCGAGATGAAACCCACGGTACAGTTCGGTTGTGTTTGGTTATGAAGCTTTTTGTGCCTGTGAAAACCAACCTTTAGATTACGTTCATTACCCTCACTGCTAAGCATGCACCCTACTTGTTCCCTTTTCTGTTCAAATCTGGAACCTCAAGATCCGTAGAATAATTCAGCGCTCCATAGGTGTGATTTTATGACGTCACTTTTGCGATGTCATTATTACATTGATGCACATCTCTGTATTTGCTAGTAGGAATGACAACACAGATGTATTAACAATTTTATGATGCTTTGACTCTTACAAAGTCTTTTCCTATTTATCATTTCATTTCATTTATAGGAGTAAGCTTAACGCTTGCGGGTTTCCTGTCTAAAGGATTGTTATTGATAGCAGCACAAAAATGAGCTTCGAATAATTAGGCATGGTGGATCTGCAATTAAAAGTTTTCTCTATCCCAAAGTGATCGTGCCATTTTGTCTAGTTTTATTTAGATCATGAGACCAAGTTGACCTGTAACTAATGCCTAGGCGACAGTCTCTTGATGCTCTGAGCCTTGACTTTATCTCATGCAATGAGAGGATGATTCCTGTTACTCATAGTAACATGAATTGCATCTCATTGGGTTGCTGTGAAAAATAAAGTCACTTATTTGTGTGAAAACACATGTATGTATCTGGTAACAGTTTTAAATATAAGCTGTAATGTTTGACTGACCAGAATGTCAGCTACTTGAGTTCAACTTAATCAATTCTTACATTTTTTTCCCTCAAACTTTCTGGGCTTCAAAACTTATCAACATGTTTTTCTCCTCCTTGTTTGGATCAAAGCATCTGTTGGCAAGTATGCTATTACTGTTCAATGAGCACTTGTTGATTGAATATTTTGAACAATATGGATCTTTCGAAGTCCAAAGTTAGAGGTTTAAAAGTGACTTATATTTCTGCTCAGGATGTCTGGTGCCTCACATTTAATTTCTAGATTATAAATTCCATTGACAGAACTCTTATAACACATTAAGAAGTTGAGCATTACCTTTGGGCCAAAGCAATTTACTTTTTAAAAATTTGATTAATTCCAGCACAATCAGCCAGTATGTCAGATGATTTCAGTACCTCTGATCGATGCTGACAGGTGAGGAAATTAAAATCAGGGAGGAAAGCAATTAAATACTGACAAACATTACTTTAATGAGGCAACCAAATCCTTCCTAGGCTGAGGAATATGTTGTATTCTTGATAAGTATCTCAGGGTAGTGGGTGAGAGACTGCATTTAGAAATGTTCTTCAAGTGGGTTTTGATGATTGGAGTAGAGGACATTCCATATTCTAACATTTCACCTGCTTCTGGGGTAAGATTTTTAAATTTAAAATTGTGTCATCTTTTAATTTACCAGATCTTAGTGGAAGTTATCTTCCTGCGCCACTAAAGCTATCTCATGAAATTTGTGAAAATATACAAAAGTTAGACAGAATAATTCCTAGTTTTTTCACAGTAGTTTAGAGATAACCATGGTCAAGACCTATGAAAAGAGAAATAAGAAAATGTCTATTTCATATAACTTCTGATCAAAAGTTGCTCAGACTGGACTCAAACTTTCCATCCTTCTGCTTTAGCCTCCAAGTAGCTGGGACTATGGGTGTGTGTGCACCCCAGAACCTGACTCTCCTTGTTGTTTTCCTAACACCCCTTATGAAGAAAGAACATCCGGGACAGTAGTGTTAAAGAGTAACCAGTTTACTGACTTTATTGGAAATTTTTACAAGGCACTGTCACATTGTTCATTTTTATTATAGCACTTATAAAATGCCAAGTATTATGAGTTACAGTTAGGCTGGTCTAATGCCACTTAGAATTTTTGTTCATAATATTAGGATTATCATGCTAGGGTTAGATTATTTAAGTTTTTTCTTTGGGTGTGACTACACATTCTAGAGTCGCTGGTTGGTGAAAAACCCATTGAAACAAGTCTCTGCTGTGTTCATTTTCCTTGTTCTTCCTTCCCTTTCTACTTGTTCCTTGTACTTTTATCATCTTCCTTCTCTTATTTCATTAGCTTCATGTGTTCCATCCTGCTTTTTCCAAAATAACAGCAGAAGTTAATACCCCAATAGCAGTCTCAACTAGATTTGCTGAGTGTGGGTTTACCCAGGTTCTAACTAATGGACTACAGATTTGCAGGTTTAAGGTTGATCGTACAGATTATTTTTGGTTGAAATTGCTTCTGGAAATGAGTACAGTTTTCTTGGGAGGGGAAGGATGGTTTGACAAAGGATGCCCTCGTGCCAAATTCGGGGTCAGCAGTCCTAAAAGACGCAGAGCCAGCCCAGGATATCTGGCCTCATTACCAAGAGGCTAGAGTGGGATTTGTCAGTTATCCCAGATGTCTTTGTGGATTATGCAGAACTCCGTGGCACTGTAAAGTACTCGGGAACAACACGACTCAAACCATGCGGAGAGTGCCCGCGAGCTTAAACTTTGTGGTGCAGAGTCTTGTAGTCTCATGGCTTGGCTTCAGTGCTTTGTCTGAGGATTTGCATCTGTGGGACGTCACTGGGGGGAGCAGAGGCAGCATCCCTGGTATCCCCACAGGGAACATTCCTGCTTCTGCCCAGTAAAGTGTCACCTTCCGTCAGACCACAGATGTGAGGTCTTCTCCCTCTTCTTTCCCTTGCTAGTAAAGCAGAACCCAAAAATGAAATGTGCTGGACAGTTGGGACAATTTAGTGCTTTGACAATTGAATTTGGTATGTTATGTATTTGATTTCCATTTCCTGAAGTTATTAATTTGCTCTCTCCAAATAACATGCTCCTAATTGGGAGGCCACGCCGTGTAGGATGCCTGTTAATTTGGGTATCAAGATACAAGACTGAATTTTTATCTGACCCATTTTAATCTTGTGATCTTTGAAATATGGTTTCTTCATTTGTAAATTTGTGGTAATCAGGTATCAACAGAGTTATGTAATGAGGATGATTTGCGATCTACTGACCATGTTAACTTTTTTCAAACTATAAAATTAACTTTAATTTTAAAAGATGATTAAGGTTTTGATTTTGGTGGTAGGTGGCAAGTTTCCTCACAGGACACAGTATCAACTGTGTTCTTTTCCTAATCTGATTTGAATCTTTTATGAAAATTGGGTATTTTAGTAAAATTTCCAAAAAGTCTTGTACTTTTTAATAACTCTATTACATTAAAACAGATTCCCTTTGTTCTTGTAGTGCAAGATCGATTGGATGGACTGTTTTTGAACCTAACACATGGTTCTAGGCACAAACTTTACAATGATGTGTGATTCATCTGCAGGTTTTTTCTGGAAGCTATGACTTATTTTGGGGGAGTTGAGGGAATTTCAATTTTTCTTTTTTTTTAATTACTGGTGCCTCGTCTTACAGGGCAAAAGATATTTGTGCTGTTTGTTGTTGGGTCATGTCCTGTGAAACTGATATATATATATATATATATATATATATATATATATACACCACCATGTGGTATTTTGATGCTAGGGAATCTGAGTAAAAAAAAAAAAATTCCACCCCAAGACATTCTCCAGCATTGTGTGCTTGAAACATCATCTCCTGATCATATAAACATAGGCTTATAGGAAGAAACGTCATCATTTTGTACACTAATTCTGTAGATATGGACTAATGGGAAAAAAGTTTAACAGGATAATTTTGGCTCTGGGTTAGATATTACATTTCTAATTTGCATATAGAAACTGTTATTGAGAGAGTTTAGGTAACTTGCCTAATATCCAGGGTAGGAAGGTAAGTGTGACTGGCTGTAAATCCCTTGTGGTTTTCCTGCTTCCTCACACCAAATAGTTGAAATTTTTTTTTTAATACTCCACCAACCATTTGCAACAAGTTTGTGTGCTGTTGGTCTTTGTGTCTTCCCATGATAATAACTAGGAGAAACCAAGTAAGAAGGACGGGTCACTGGACCAATGGGCAGAGCCCCTGGTTTCAAACGCACGCTCTGGTTTAGTCTTGGGCAAAATCCTCACCGTCTTTGAACTTCAGTGTCCACATCTGTAAAATGAGAACGGCAGTGTCCATTTCATGCAGTGCTGGTGAAGCTCATGATGAGAAATGCATTAGTTTCCTTCTCGTCCTTTCTGTGCCTCTGTGAGCTCCTATTTCTATAATCTGTGCATAGAATAAATCATTCCTGTTTCTCCATCAGGGTCCTGGGGTGAAATGGGATAATGAGTGTGGAAATGTATAATAAAACAAGAAACTGCTATCTACATGTAACATGAATAAAAACAGGTTTAGTGCTCAAGAGTAACTCATACCTACTTCATTTACAGACAAGAGCATTTCATCTGGCTGAGCCTTGTGCCTACTGCCCTTTAGAAGAGCAAGCAAGCTACTCGAGGTAAGAGGACTGGCATCTTCACGTTCATGATACAAGTGCTAAGTGGCATCTGAGCCAATAAAGTTTAAGGTTAATTTTATGCTACATAAAAGGAATTCAAAGGTATTTCATGATCGACAAAACCAGAAAAGTGGCCAGGACAGTGACCTGATTTCCAATTGTGTCTTCATAATTTGATTTTTTCTTTCAGACCAAAAGTTGAAAGAGAGGTGGGAGGGGTGGGCAGTGAAGGAAAAATTGAAGAGGTGTTATGTACACATCCCAATTTTCCAAGATCAGTGTAACCATTGTGTACTCCAAACATGAAAAGTAGTTTTCCTTTTAGTTCTTTCCTCTTGGAGGTTTAATACCAAAAGCATAACAATCTGGACAATGCAGAAGATTCAGATTTGATGATTATTTAAGTATCCATGGAGCACTGTACTAGAATGTTTTCACCTATTGTTTCATTGTATCCTCAGCTCGCACCTGGCAGCAGGTTTTCCACCCAGTTTCCTTGGCCTTCACTTAGTGCATTTTTCATTATTCTAAGCTGCCGGAATTGCCTGAGTCTGTAGGGACTAAAACATACTAGCCGGGGATGTAGCTTGGTCGTACAGGCTCCTTCCTGGCAAGCAAAAGGTCCTGAGTTTGATTCCCGGTACCCTACACACAAAAAACATGCTAGTAGTGTCAGTCACTTTTATCTGCCCGAGAAATCATCTCAAAGATACAATCCAAGCTTGCAGCAACAACTAAAAGATTCCAGTAACACAGAAAATGAGTCATGGACTTTTGAAGTCTAGGAACTATTACACCTTCATGCCACTCGATTGGGGGATGAATGCAAGGAAACAGGCCTTTGGCTGAGGGCTGCATTCAACATTAGTTTACCAAGGAAATCGAGACTGAGGGGGAAAATATGAAGAAGGGTCAAATTGTAAAATTTGCAAAACATGTTTTGTTTTTCCCGCAGTTAACCTGCTGCTTTGTGCACCTCTTAGTGAGCTCTACGCTGTTCTGTGTAATCTTTTAGAAGCCTCAGCTAGAAATGGGCAATGTGGTCAGTATGATGTTCCTAATGGTAGGCCTTGCAGAATATAACTTTGTGGAATACTGGATATTAAACATTTATTCTGCTAATAGTATATTAATTCATTTGGTATATTATCTCTATGATCTTAAACTTTAAATGTGATTTTCATCTTAGAGACCTTTGGAAGAACTGAAGTTGGCTGGTGTTGCCCCATATTCATAGGACTTAATGAGTTAGAATTGAGTGGAAATTCTGGTTGTTGGGTTTGTGTGATGAGAACATGTCCTGTACAAACAGTTGGGTGATGTATGGACTGAGAAACTTCTGTAGTTAAATTAGACACAGCAGCCACTTGTTAGATTTTTTTGTTCCTTATTCCTACAAAAAACGTCCACACGAAGAAAAAGGTATAGTCAAAAATAGCCTACAAGATGCCTCTGCAAATACTGCTTTTAAACATATTATTTTCATGGATAAATATATCTGGGAAAAATGTCCTATAGATATCTGCTATCATCGCCTTAATACTTCTCAGAGGCAGATATCTAACTTGTTTATTTAGAAACTGCAGTTATCATATGAATCTTCTCCCAGGCTAAGCTTTGAAAAATGGTTAACTGTGTCTTTTTCTCCTCTGAAATCTGTCTTGAAATCACACAAAGTTGTTTCAAGCAAGATTTGAAAGATTACAAAAATCATTCTTTAAAAAGAACTCTGTCTCTGCCTAATATCTATCTATCTATCTATCTATCTATCTATCTATCTATCTATCTTATCTACCTACCTATCATCTATCTATCTCTATCTATCTCTGTTCTTTGAAGATGGGGGCTAGTAGGCAGAGGAGGATAGAAAATTCTTAAATAACATTCAGAAGGTGGAGAAGTAATCATTCTGGTGACATGTGGTAGAAACTTAAAATAATCTTGCGGTAATAATTGTTATCAGAGGCAGTAATGAGGAAAGAATAACAGTTTAAATAAATAATTAGACTTGACAGGAGACGTGTCAACAGGTACTTACTTAATGAGTATAATCATTGTTTTTCTCTACTTTTAACGTTGATCCACCAACTGCGGCATGTTCCTTGTCCCATTTCCAAACCAAATCTATTTAAAGCTGTACTTCATGGGATCTGAAATGGTATACCCTGTTTACTATTTAGAGCTGATACCTCATATTTTTTAATAGGCAAGTTCAGAAGAACAGGCTTCTGGTCTCCTGTAGACTGATTAACCCTGTTTTTCCACAGGGTGATTCATTAGCAAGGATGAGTAATAATTAACTCTCATGGATTTGTCTATATTGTAGGAGTGAATTGTTTCTTACAGTATGCGGGAAACATCCCTTGTGTGTCTTAAATAAATTTAATCGGTTATTACTATTACTATTATTATTATTTTCTTTTGGATTGGAAGTAGAGGCAAGAGTTATAAATGAATTTACTTCCTTCGCTGACTGGATAGAATGCCATTGTTTTGAGGAGTGATGCCCTGTGTTATGTGAAATGTGAGTCAAAAGCAAACATAATCTAGTTCTAATTCCAGCTCTGATGTCAACAGGCTATGTTGCCTTGGGCAAGTCCTCTGCCTTCACTGAGGTCCATTTCAGCATCTAACAATGGGATAGACAAAGGTGTGCCAGTTGATCATGACCTTTCTTCTAGTTAAATGTTCTATTATCTATACTTGTATTTCCTAACCAATCCCTTCCCTCCCACTGCCATGTTTCCAGAATCCTGACTCTACTACATATGAAAATTTTGTTCTATTTAGCTTTTGCTTCTTTTTCATACCAGGAAGGCAGTTAGCGATTTGAATTACATACTCCCTATGCTTAGGCATTTATTCCCTGGTTGTTCCCGACTCCCATGAAATTTCTTTTTTAATTTATTGATTTACTTTATTTTTTGAGGCAGGTTTTTTTCACTTCGTAGGGCATATTGACTTTGAACTGAACCCTGATTCTCTTGCCTCAACCTCCCCAGTGCTGGCTCCATTGAATTTCAAGTTAGAAAGGAAACAAACACAAAAACAAAAATAAAAATCCCAAACCATCTCCCCCTATTTTATGACATTGTTCTGGGTCTCATTTTTTGAGTATCTGGTGAACTCATCCACTACAAACAGTGTTAAGGAGAGGTGGATTGCTTGTTTGTTTGACTTTTCCCTGGTAAATTACTGGACCTGGAAGGAGAGGTTCCAATGGTAACCAAATTTTTTATTTCAGAATTGGAGATTTCGGGGTCACGGAGGGAATCCAGTTTGTCTGAGTTGCTGGTGGTCAACCCTGGACTAAAATTGTTTTTGACTTCATAGCTATCTCTCTGCTTTTGTTAGGAAATCTCTTTTTGTTAATGTTCTTTCCCTCCCCAGTGTTTCAAGGGCCATTGTCTTTCACACAATACCCATTTCAGTGTCAATGCAGAGATGTGAGATGCCCTTGAAGCATAAGTGGACTTCAGACATCTTTAGCTGTATGGAGTTGTGGCACAGGTGGTTCTGGCTGTCTCTGCAACCTGTATTTATCGGGAGAATGTGACTCTCTTTGCAGACCTTTCTCTGAGAGATTGTTTGTTCTTGATCTCACCACTCTCTCCTCCTCCCACCTCTTGCTCTCTTCTGGGCCAGTGGATTATAGGAAGTCAAAGATGAACTCCTAGCTGGCTGTTTAGTGTGCATTGTTAGGAACACTAATAAAAAGAAGAGGAAGGATAATAAGCCAAAGGACAAGAGAATGTTAGCCAACACAGTGAAATCTAGTTCGGGACCTGCTGCTCTCAGTTGCTGGGGATACACGAGATTTACAGTACAGTCAATTTTTCAGACCCTTTTACTGACTTGTTCTAATGGAACTGGGCTGGGAATGAAAAGCAGCTAGTGTAATCTTTGCCAAAGCCAAATCCATATTTTCATGGACTTCAGGGTCCAAAGAAGAGAGTAATAGTTTTCCGTCAGGGAGAAGATAACTTAGAGGTCACTTGATCCGAACACTCTCTGTGAACCACATGAATTCACTGAGTCCGAAGTTCAAATCTTGGTTCTAATTAATTTGCTATGACTTTGTTGAAGGCATGATCTTTCACTGAGCCTCACTCTTGCTCTGCATGGGATGAGAATTGGTGGCTGGAGCAGATGACGTCAAAGGTTTCCTTGACTCTGATTTCATGAGTCTCAGATGGACCTAACAAATCTTAGCAAAATTACAGCCGTGCCAGGTTGTGCATTTAGAACTCATCTCTCTGGGTACTTCTGTGAGCTTTCTCTTGCATGCTAGGCAACCACTCTGCCACTCACCCACATTCCCAACCGAACCCATGCATTCTCAATAGTATGCTTGCATCTCTCAGCCTGGCTTTATTCAGTATACTTTTGCCCCACCAGTTGACAGGTCCCTTCTTGTCAGTGGACTTGCTTAAGGCAGTTTGCCCGTGTATGTGTATGTGCGTGTGTGCGCATCCACTGGTACACGTTTAGGGTAAGAGTGAAGATTATGGAAACTTAGAAAACTCAGATGATTCTGTGAAACATTAGGAAAATGCACAACTGCAGAGAGTGCTGTCTTTAACTTCAAGACTTTGGTAGATACTCTGAAGGCCATGCATGGGTTCCAGAGTGGGCAAAAGATGCTTTTCAGAATGGGAAGTCTGAGGTGACGTTTGTTTAGCAGACACTTCCTGTTGCTGTTGGCTTTGTCTGCCAGTTCATCCATTGTTCTGCTCTGGCAGCACCACTGAGCCTGACTCTGGACATTTGCACATTTTTAAACTGCTGAGAGATATTTTCATACGGAACTTTTTGTTTTGCTTACTGCATTAATTAATTCATGCTCTCACTCAACTGCACTTTAACCCGTAGTCCACTAAGTGCTAGTCATTTTAATACAGTGCCTAATTTTATTTAATCTTATGAAATACAAAGCTTTTTCTTTTCTCATTTTCTCATATAAAGAAAGCTCAGAAAAGTTAAGTAATTTGTTTCAAGCCCTATAGCAACTACATAGTAAAATTTGGATTAAATCAGTCTGCTCTAAAATATGCATATATCTCCAGATATAACATCACTTATGAATGGGGACAATGAGACAAGTTCATAAACCATGGGACTGACTGGTAGAAAACAGTAAATGGGCCCTAGGGGGTATAGTGATTGTGTGCTGTGGGAGTTTGATGAGGGCCAAGATCTCACAGTTTGAATCATTTACATGGTAATTCACTAATTAAATTCTTACCCAAGCCATAAGGCAGAGTTAAAAAAAATGTCAATTATATAAATGCATTATAAATCACTCTGAGTTTTCTCATTTTTCAGACTTCTATCAGGTTAGTTGTCTTGATAAGCAAGAGGAGGAGGAAATAAAAAAAATGGTTAGAATCATAGCGCTGTGATCAACCAAATAGGAATTTCAGTTCTTTGGGGGAATCTGTTACTTTTTCCTATTATATCAAGCATGGGACTTTTTAACAGAGATACACTTCGGATCATACATAGAACAGCACAAATGCAAATGTGAGCGGCTAGAATTTGGATTGTGCCAAGTTTTAATGACTGCCACATGTGTGAAGCTAATCCTTGGTGCTGGTGACCCACTGTGAGTCTAAGTGGGAGCTAGGGGAGTGAAAGCCAGTGTTGGGGGTGGAAGAGGCTTCAGAGATTACCAGGGATCACACTCTCAC
>RJWT010038042.1:0-12952 GCA_004365215.1 Cuniculus paca
GGACTCGGGGGACAGGACATGGAAGCCACAAGGAGGAGACGGGTTGTCATGAGGCCAGCTGCATGTCAACTAGATTTTATAAGTTTCTTGGGTGCTTGGTGGGGAGACAAACCAAGCCCCCCAAAGCCAGCCCAGGTTCATGGCCAAATGTCTCTCTGTGCAAATGCTTTTATTTGTGTTTCCATTTTTTTCTCTAAGACAAGGTTCATTCAGAAGAGGGGAAATAAAGCAAAAGAGAAGATGTCCTTGTGCAGCCTGAGGCCAGCTCAAGGACCCGGCAGCTTGCGTGGGAAGCTCAGAGGGTCTGAGGGTCCACCCCAAGACCCCAGCCAGGCCTGTCTATGTGTTCGCTCGCGTGGCACTGGGGACGCACCCAGGATTTACTTGCACTGATGAAGCTCTGCACAGTGAGTCCACACCCAGCCCGTGCCTCACTGTGTATGCCTTCCCCCAACCAAATTCCTCTTCTTCCTTGGGGCAGATGTAAGTAAGATTCGCACGTGCGACTCCTCAGGTGCTGCATGCAGCTCCCTCTGGCTTCTGGACACCGGCAGGGCGGCCTCTTCAGGGCTATCTGCAAGCAGGGCCAGCTGCGCACCAGGGGCTGTGACTTCCTCTGCCTTGGCGGCGCCCCCTCTGCTAATGACCTGCCATGTGTCTGCTTCAGAGGACAGGGACGGTGCAGTCTCCCGAGGGACAGCAACCACGCTGCCACGTCACCAGACGAGAGTGCCAAGAGCCCTCCGAAAGAAAGGAAAGGCCGGAGACCCAAGCCGGAGAAGAGGACACTGGAGGCTGCTGGGGCACCTCAGGGGCGTTGGGACACCTTCCTCTGGGCTACAGGGCTGCACGTGGTTCATTATTTTAACAGCAATTTTTCTTGAAGTAACAGCACACATACAAGCAGGTGTACGAAATAACTGGGACGAGCCCCTCGGACAAGTCTGCTTAGTCTCCCCCATGGTGACATTTTGCAAAAACTATAGTCCAGTCATTGCTCAGTCTCCCTGGGCGCTTGTCCTAGTTCTGCTCAGGGGTTCATGGCCCTTCCTGGTCCATGATGGCCCCAGGGCACGTACAGTCCCTTCTCCTTGGGCATCTGCTCTAGGAACCCCCGCAGAGATGGAGATCCGGGGCTGCTCAACTTCTTCACAGGGAATAAGTCTGTACGTGGTCTGTACAGATGCAATATTCTCCCCCATTTTTTTTTTCCATCCATGGATGATTGAATCTGAGGATGTGGGATCTGGGGATACAAAGGGCTGTCACTATGGCAACCTGGACAACGACATGGGTACAATCCACAGATCCTAATCCAACTCCCAAGGTCTTCCTTAAACCCATTTGTGGGTGTTTCTATACCATTTTATCACCCATGCAGGTCCAGGCATCCACCACCCAAATTGACCATTACCACAAGGATCTCTTGAGTCGCTCTTTTATAACGACACCCATCTCTTGTACTACCACCCCCAGCACCCTAACCTCTGGCTACTACTAATCTGTCCCCCATTTCAAACATTTTGGCATTTCACAATGTTCTACAAGTGCAGTCATATGATGTATCCCTTTTTGGGACTGGCATGTTTTTCACTTAGCAGACCTCTGAAGATTCACTCAAGTTGTCTGTTCCTCTTCATTGCTGAGTAGTATTCCACAGCATGGCTATACCAGTTTGTTTAGCCAGTTACCTGCTGAAGGACACCTGGGCTGATTCTAGCTTTGGCCATTCCAAATAAAGCAGCTATGCACATGTCTGTGTGGGTTTTTTGTGCACGTTAGTTTTCTTTTCTCTGGGGTGAATGCCCAAGAGCGCAATTGTTGGCTTGGATGGAAACTAAATGTTTGGTTTTATGAGACACTGTCCAGCTGGGCCGCTTTCCATTCCCACCAGTCATGTGTGGATGATCCAGTTCCTGCACATCCTCGCCTGCATTTGGTGGCATTGAGACCTTTATTTTCTTTACTCTGATGGGTGATGGTGTAGTTCGTGGTGGCTCCATTGGAAATTCTGCCATGACTAGCAATGCAGGTCACCCTCACAGCCACTAGTCAGCCTCTTCTGGGAGACATCTGGTTATGTCTTTGGCCCACTTTCTCACTGGATCACTCGTTGCTATATTTTAAGCATTCCTTGTATATTCTACATACCAAGGCTTTGCCAGCTATGTGGTTTGCAAATATTTTCATGCAGTTTGTATCTCCTACTTTCATCCTCTTCCCACGGGCTTTCCCAGAGCAGAAAGATTTATTTTAAAGAAGTCTGACTTAGTTTTCTTTTTAATGGATCATGTATTTGGTGTTAAGTTTAGGAACTGTTAGCTTATCTCTACTTCCCAATGATTTCACCCTATTTTTCTTTTTAAAAGTTAATACTCTTATTTGACTTAATTTTGTTTTGATTTTTGAGATAAGATCTTGCTACGTTGCTTAGGTCTGTCAGCTTCTCTACTCGCATGATCCTCCTGCCTCAGCCAAGCAACTGGAATTACAAGTACAGGCCACCATGTCTGGCTTTATTTGTACATTTGAAATTTAAGTTTGTGGCCCATTTTGAGTTTTTAAAAGTGGTACTGGGGATTGAACCCAGGGCCTCATGCATGCTAGGTGAGTATTCTAACCCTGAACTACATCCCAACCTTTTGTATTTTATTTTGTGTCTGCATCTCCCTATGTTGCCTAGGCTGGGCTCAAACTCGACAGCCTCCTGCTTCAGCCTCCTGAGTAGCTGGGATTACAGGTGTGTACACCGTGCCAAGCATTCTGAGTTCATTTCCACATAAGCTGCAAAATTTAGGTAGCAGTTCAGTGCAGTTATCTACTACGTGGTGTCCAGCACCATTTGTTGAAAAGCTACCTTCTTTGATTGGAATTATTCTTGTAGCTTTGTCAGAAATCCATCGATCTTATCTGAGTGGGTCTATTTCCAGATACTCTACTCTGACCCAATGCCCTGTGTGTCCACACCGCCACAGCACTCTGCAGTCTTGATTAACATAGCTACACAGCGGACCTCAATACCAGTTGGAGGATTTCGGCCCATTTTATTCTTCTTCGTTGTGATTGTTCAATTTGCCTTTCCAAGTGTTTTCTTTAGAATATGCTTTTCTATGTTTAGAGAAAAATCTCATTGGGTTTTTTTTTAAAGTAACTTCCTTGAGAAATAATCAGTGTTCCCTGCTATGCACCCACTTAAGAGAGTGAGTCTGTTACTCACAGGGTGATCCCACTGTGCGGGGAAGGCAGCTCTGCGGCCCGAGGCGTTGTCCTTGGAGGGGTCTCTGTGAGGGCCCTGGCTGGCATCTGGGGACCTGGATAGGACTGGCTCTCAGTGTCACAGCCACACAGGGCACGTGGTCTGCACTGGCCACCCGCTTCCCTTTCCTCAGTCTTTGATTTGGGCCTGCCCTGGGCAGAGGGCGTTAGTGTGACCAGCTCCTGGGAGTGCAGAGTACTATTATACGTCAAGCTCCAGAGTTGCTCAGATTCCAAAAGTGGGGGTGGGCCTGGGGATCCCCAGCACACAGTGGTAGTGGTGAGGATTGCTGGAGTGACCCCAGCTCTTGAATCAAGGCTACAGCACTACTTGAGGGAAAGAGAGCGGCTAGATCATCAGTATGCGCATGTTCAGGACGGGTGCTGATCCCTGCATGACTGGAGGGTGCCCTCTTTGTCCCCAGTTTGTCCCTTCTTTGGTTGATCACTGTATTCCACATGAACAGGGCCACTCTGCGTGTCATCTTTTCATCCTTTTACCTTCAACTCGTCTCTGTCGTGCAGCTTGAAGTGGGCTCCTTGTCAACAGGGTACACTCAACTCATGTTGTTTTCCTCTTAAATCTACTCCACCAATCTTACATTTGGTCAACGTCTGCAGGTCACTTATCATAGGTCAGTACTGGCACACTGGCATTGAACTCTGCCACTCTATTACTGGTTCTCTGTTTGCTTTTTTGAGCTTCTCATTTCTGTTTCTGAGAGTTACTATGAATATACCGTAGGACAACATCATAATTTTAGTGTTTCTTTTTTCTGCTGCTGGGGATTGTAGACAGGGCCACCCACATATCAGCCAAGGGCTTTCCCCTGAGCTCCACTCCCTAACTGTAGTACTTCTGGGGAGCTCTCTGTGCGTTTTTCATAGTGGTTCTCTGAGTATCACGGGGTTCACACGTGACTCACCTGCTGTTGTGAGGCGTGGAAATTTCCCTTCCCCGTGTGCCCTTCCCTTCCCTGTGCTGCACTAGCATTGTCTCCAGTGTCAGATGTTGCGATTTTTGTTTCAGTCATCAAATGTGACGTACAGAGCTCGTGCACAAACAGGACAGCCTCTTGCACGTTCCTGGACTGCTGCTCTTTGCCTCGTTCCCTCTTCCTGGATGCCCCAGGGCTCTCTTCTCTCTGAAGGACTTCTTTCAGCCCATCTTTAAGGTGAGCCAGCTGGAGACGAATTCTTTACGGCTCCCTTCACCTGAGAAAGTCTTACATCTTCAGTTCCGATGGATAATTTAGTGGGATACAGATGTTGTGGTTGACAGCTCTTCTCTCCCAGCCCTTGAAATCACAGTGCTGTTTCCTTCTGGTCTTCAGAGGGGTTTCCATGAGAAACATTGCTGGACTCCACCAGGGGTCATGTGTCCTCCCTCCCGCTGATATCAAGGAGTTGTCTCTTGGTCTTTGGTTTTCAAAAGCTTAATTCTGTGGTCAGCTGATCCATTCCCTACTGGTGTCACCCCAGGAGTGAGGGGGCTTCCCTGCTGGGCGTGGGGACTTCGCTCCTCCTGCGGGAGAAGGGGACAGACTCAGGCCTTGGGACGCAGAGGTTTCCTGGACCAGGGGACTTTCGGTGGCTGCGTGTCCCTTGGCATCTCCGTCTCTCTTGGTGGGAAGGAGACTGTTTCTCTGGGAAGGGAGGGGCTGACAGAGACCTGGAGGATGCTCTCTTCTCATCCCCAGGGGACAGCAGGCCACTCCTACCCCTACTTTTTTCTGCAGCTCTGGGAATGAACACAGGGCCTTCACTCTGAGCTATATCTGCAGCTTCCCGCCCCGACCTTTTTCTTCTTTTTATCCAGGGTCTTGCTAAGTCACTGTTTCTCGGGTGGGGCTCAAACTTGTCACACTCCTGCCTCAGCCTCCCAGGGTGCTGGATTGACAGGTGTGCACCACCAGGCCAGCTTGTCTCTGCTTGTATCCACGTGTATTGCTGCACATTGTTGCTACCTTGCCGGGAGGATTAGAGTATTTCAGTAACAAATCCAAAGGACCATCTCCGAGGGGGCTGCTGCAAGAAGCTCCCACCCGGCCTCTGTCCCCTCCCTCGTCTCCCGGTTGGGGGTCTTCTCCTCCCACTCTCTCATTTGTCCACCAAGCTCCATCCCGCACTGTCTTGCTATTCTCTGCATTTATCCCTGACCCTGGCCCTTTGCACCTACTCTTTCCCTTGCCTGCCTGAAATCCCACCTCCAGCTCTTCCCTTGCCTGGGGACCTTTGTTCATGTTTACTCTCAAATGATGTTGCTGGGGGGGCTCCCCATGCTGCCCTCCTCTTCCCTTTGAATCTCGTCTTGCTCCAGGTTTTATTGTCTTTATGGCTGCTACAGCTCAGTCAGAGGACAGGCCTTGTTATCCTGTGCACTGCTGATCACAGTAACCAGAATAGACCTTCTTATTTTGATGCAGGTTCTCATTAAGCTCCTCAGGCTAGACTTGAAACCCTCCTGCCTCAGCCTCCCAAATAGCTGGACTTATAGTTGTGCCTGGCTTTGAATTGTGATTTTTAACTGACATTTTAAAAAAAATTATGTTGTTCCTGATTTCCAGCTTAGCCGTGTTTTGGCCAAGGAGTCTGCCATATGCAGTCAATAGTCACTGTTGCTCTTGGCCACCTGTAGTGCTCCTCCTGCTTCCTGGTGGTGATGCCATTTCCTGTTCCCCCTTGAAGACCAGTTCTAGCTCCATCTCTATGACATCTGAAACCAATGCGGAGCCCTGGGACACCCATGGGACACTCTGCGGAGTGCCTGCCTGTTAGAATGCAGGGCTCCCAAAACTGTCTCTTCATTGACTGGCTTCTGGGTGCTCTAGGGCAGACAGAGGCTGCAGGACCTCAGCTGTGCCTTCAGGAGAGTACAGTGGGCATGAGGAGAAGAAGAAGGCCTCCTTTGCACCAAGGAATCTAAGCATAACTGAAAGGAAGCTCTCATTGTAGCTCTTGCTTCCTGAACTTCTCTATTTCTGTGGATGTAATATTTTTCCTCTGTGACTAAGCTATGAATAAGAGATGGAAGAGGAAGAGGTGGCTTGAAGTAGAACACAATGACATGATTTGAGGTTACATCTGAGGTTTTGAGGGGACAGGCATGGCTGAGTCATCTCTGTTCCCTTCCATGGATGCTGACTCAACCAGCTCCCCCATCCTGAGGCCTCCCTGATCCTCCTCCTTTCTGGTCTGGTGCTCTTTTGGGTGCTGGCAGAAGCCTGGGCCTATGCTCCCTCCCTTTTGATCTGTTCTTAAACCCTGATTCCCAGTTCCTGGTACTTCAGCAATCACTCTGACTGGGGACACCCCTTCATCTGTCCCTGCAGCGATAGCAAAGTACCTTCAATGGAGTGATTTGTAAACAAAAGAAATTCACTTCTCACAGTTCTGGAGGTCAGGAAGTCCAAGACGGAAGCTCCAGCCAATTCAGTGTGTGGTGAAGGCTCTCTCTCTTTTTCTGAGTGGAACCTTGCTGCTGGATCTTCCATGGCAGAAAGTGGAAGGGCAAAAGAACAAAGGCTGTGCGCTCACATGGCAGAGGAGACGGGAGGGGCAGGCAGCTCGAGGAAGCCTCTTATGCCATAAACATCCACATGGTCAAATCACTCCCAAAGTCCTCTCCTCACCTCTTACCCCTGTTGCCCTGGGGCTGGGTTCAACATGAATTTTGAGGAACACAAAACAGCAGAACAAAAACAACCAGAGCTCCATGGTTTCTGTGTTGGTGGAGACTTCAGTGATGATTCTACTTGCTTATCAAAGGAAGCCTGGTGGTCTTGGATGTCTGAGTCTCCCTCAAGGATCATGCTCTGCGTAGCTCCACACACTGCTGTGCAGGAAGCAGCACAAGCGTTCAGCTCCTTCTTTTCTTCTCTTCCTCCTGAAGCCTGGATGTCCTCTCTCTGCTTCTCTACCTAGAACTCTGATCTGTCCTAAAGGCTGAAAGCCCAACTCGCCCATAGGCTCATCACAGTCCCTCACCCTGAATGCACGCTCTCCCTCTTGGGGGCCTTGGGGCGTTTCTGACACTTATCATGGCACATGTAGCCTCAGATCGAATGCTTGTGTTAGCTCCGCAACCAAGCCATCAGAGGGAAGTGTCTGCATGTGGCCGTCCTGGAGAGGTCTGTCCCTTTTCCTCGGCAGCCCCCCCAAACACAGGGGACCTCAGACTGAGGGCGACCATAGCATCAGCTATGATTTGTAGCCCACCTCAAGTCAAGAGAAAAGGGGGCGCTCTTAATGGTTACACTGGGCTAAGAGCGGAACTGAAGCGACCTTGGTGATTTGGACATTCAGTCGTCTGCTGATGCCGAATGAAGGTCCGGGGGACAGTTTCAGAGTTCAGCAGCAGTGCTGGGAGGGAAGGCAGGTGGTGAAGACAAGGAAGAGAAGGCAGAGGAAGGGGACCAGGTCTGAGCTGGTTTTTTGGGATGGTTCCACTTGGGAGAGGGACCTTGAGGGACACCAGGAGGGGTGGATGGGGACTCAGGAAGGCCCACAGGGACAGAATGAGTGACCTGGGGAGGATAGGATGCAAGAACAGAGGGAAAGACATAGTGGAAATGTTCAGAAAACAGAATTTGGCTGTAATTCCGGTTTACATTGGTGGGAGAATGGGCCACATGGTTGGGAAACCCAGCAGGAAGGCACGGGGCTGCCCACCCCAGCCTGGAAGGGTAACCGCAAGCTGGAGGGACACTCATGCATGTGTGAGCAGGCAGGCGTAGAGCACAGGGGGAATTCTAGGAAGACTGATCCAGAGGCTGGGTCAGTGTGGGCAGCAGCAGAGGAGAGGGGGCCACTGTGGACCCACAGAACCACAGTCGTCACTTGGTATCCACAGGGCTGGCTCCAGGACCCACAGGAACCAAAATCCACGGGACTCCAGTGCCTTGTACCAAATGGCACAGAAGTGGCATAGAATCACACACTTCCTCCCTGCCCCGAGATCACCTCTAACGACTTAGAATACTTCGCACAACGTAAGTGCTCCGTGAATGACTTAGGGAATCGTGACCGCAGGAGGACTGCATGTTTAGGACAGATGCCACCCTCGCAGGACACAGCATGTGATGGGAGTTTAGCTGGATCCCATGGGACCCTCATGTACGCAGGGTCACCTGTAACCTCAGTCTAGGATGACAAGGGCATGAAGGAAATACCAGTGACCTAACAGCATGAGCCAAGGGAACAGGAACGAAAGAATGAACAGGCTTTTATGACCCAAGGGAGTCAGGGGTGGCTGTGGGTACACTGTACAGGTTCTCTCTGCCAGTGTCACAGATGGAAATAAGGGAGCCAAGTGGTGAGGCGACTTGGGAGGAGACGGTAAGTTTAGGTGTCCACAACCGAGTGCAAGGCTCTTGTGGGTCCCGTACATGGAAACGGCCAGTAGAGGACCAGAGATGAGTTGCTAGGAAGTGGGTGGGGTCAGGGTCAATGAAAGCTGATTGAAGAGGGAGGTGATGGGTGAAAGAGTCCAGCAGGAGGGAGAGCAGATCTTGGGAAATGCTGCTTTCGATGGGGATAAGGGAGGGCAGAGGGTCAGGGACAGCAAAGTCACTGGGGAGGGAGGACGGATGACCCAGAGTCCTGAGGGTAATAGGAAGCTTCCAGAAAGAGGTGGCTAATTGTGTCAAATTACACAGAAAGGCAGACAAGAGTGAAGTCTCAGTGAAAATGGCTTTGGCCACTAGGATGATAATCCAGCTGAAGAATACCTAAGGAAATGAAAAAGAAGTGGCTTTCTCTCGCCGATAACATGGCCCGAGACCGACAAAGGTGCATCGGTCAGAGATGCACTGATGTGCTGCGTCTTCCACCCTGAGGAGGACTGAAGGTGGAACAGCCCGAAAGTCAGCCGGATACAACTGAAATGCGGAGAGCTCTGACCCTCGCCGGCTTCCCGCCCATGACCAGGGAGCCCGAGCGGACACTCACCTGGGACTTCTTTTCCCACCCAGGAGGCAGCAATACTGGGAATAGAAGAAAGAACTCCTCTTGATAAAGATCCCATCATAATGATACCTGAAAGCAAAGGTCAGCTTTAAAATGAGGTTGTACATGGAGCAAGAGGCAAATTAAGGCCCCGGAGTTCATCTCTGGACTTCGCCACTGACTCCATTCACACAGAAAAGCTAATTGGTCTCTGGGCTGAGCCGGCTGTGGTTGGTGGACCAGCAAGTTCCCACTGCAGGCGATCCCGGACTTGTGAGAGTTCAGGTGAGGAATTTTTAACTGTATAAAGGCGGGAAAGCGATCCTCATTCAGCAGAAACCAAACTGTGAGTTTTGAATGCAGACCTTTTCCCCGGGTGGTGATAAACACTGCAACACTCTCTCCACACCCGGTGGCAGGAGGTGCCCCAGGGATAGTCAGGGAGGGGACACAGCGCACACTCCGCAGTGTGTGGGTCGCTGAGCCGGACCGTAGGCAGTTAGTGCACCTGACACCTTTCCCACTTGTGGTGGGTGCAGAGGAAGCAGCCGGTTGCAGCAGCTCTGCTGCTGGCTCACTTAGGTGCCTCAGGTCTGCTTTCCTCAGACCCAGGTGCCTAAGCCCTGCTCGCTCCTGCTGAGCCAGTGCCTCGCTTCCCGGTGCTGTGGGAGGCAGGGTCTGCCAGTCTCCTCTTCCTCTGCGGCCGGCAGGGTAGGGGAGGAAATACTGGTCTAACTTGGCTTCCTGCCCTTCTCCCTCATCTCCCACCCCGATCAACAAGTCGACGAATAACTGTAATAACCATGTGACAATGACGGTAACAATGCCCCTGCTAATGGGAGAAGCTCCTTTCTGAAACTCTGAATTCCGAAGGTGCGTCTGGGCTCCCGAGGACAATCTGACATGCTAGCGGGATGCCGACTTAGTTCACTTGGTCATTCCTGGGGAAACCTGCACACTGGTGCTGATGGTAGCACAGCTCACATAGCCAGGATAAGTGCTGTTCACCGATGGGTGAATGGATAAAGAGAACGCAGTGCATAAATGCACAATGCAGTATTGTTTTAAATGTAGTACTATTCAGCCATTAAAAACAATGAAATTTTGTTATTTGCAGGAAAATGGATGAAACTGGAGATCATTGTGTTGAGTGAAATAAGTCAGACTCAGAAAGACAAATATTGCATGATTTCCCTGATATGTGGACCTAAAAATGACGACATGGAAGTGGGAGACTATTATTATACAGGAAGAAGGGAAGGAGGGCAGGCGTGGACACGCTCGAGATATATTTCACACATTGAAACCTAATATTTTGTGATTCATAGGCACTAACAATACAAGGAAAACATTTAAAAATTCAACAAAGAAGAAATTTTAGTTCAAAGGATAAGAGAATTCATTATTTCATGGGTATAATTACTCAAATATTTCCAGACATTTACTTGTCTAAACATTTAAAGTGTGGAAACGGGAATAGTATAAGTACACAGTGACTTTTGCATTTTGTTCTACAGTCACCTGAATGCTGCCAGACACAGGGTCTAAGCCGAGCTACGGGCATTCTTCGGTAAGAAGAACTTATGGTTTGCCATTCCTGAAACCCCAGTGTTTACCATCACGAAGCAAACAAAGTTGTGACCCTACCTGGCGCTGCCTCTGGTCCCCAGCCTGCGCGTGCCGAGATCGGGGAAGGCCAGGTGCACGAGCTGTGGACAGAAGCCAGAGTTAGGGCTGGGATCCTGATATGGAGAGGCAAACTCCCGACTCTCTCAGAATATTCCAGGTTGCTTTCTCTTCTCCAATTATAAAGAAAATAGATATAAGTGAGGGTTTGGGGGAAAAAATAACCAGACCAGACAGAATTGGAAGAGAGAACATACTGCTCAGAGAAAACTGCCATTTGAACCCCGGTACTGAAAAAGCTCCTCCTCGTTCTCCTTGCTGAGGGAATGTGAGCTGCTACAACCACTACGGAAACCCGTGTGAGATTCCTCAGAAACGAAAACTAGAATTACCCTTGCACCCAGTTATTTCCTTTCTGGGCATCTTCCCAAAAGAATTAAAGACATCATGTCACAGGGACCCACGCATACCCATATATATAGGAGCACAACTCATAACCGCAGCCTAGGTTAATACCTCAGTTCATGAATGCTTCTGTTGGCAAACAATTTGGTTTGCAAATGAAAGTGTTTGGCAAAATTTTGCTCCTGTTTGCAAACTCCATGTTGGGTGACAAACACAACTGCAGCCATCTTCTTCACACAAACATAAACACCGACATCCACCCCCAAATCCTAAAACAAGTTTGTAAACCAAGGTACCACTATGCATGTCTATCAACAGATAAATGGATAAAGCGAATGTGGCATTTATATGCAGTGGAGTACTACTCTGTTAGAAACAAGGGAAGGCTGAGGCATTCATAGGCAAAAAGATGCACCTTGAGATCATAATGTTAAGTGAAATAAACCAGACATGAAAGCTTAAATATTGCCTGATTTCTCTTATATGAGAAATCCAGCATGCGATTTACCTCGGTGGCCTATGCGACTGCCTGGCAATCTCGAGGTCATGAGTTCAATCCCTGGTGCCACCAAAAAATAAATAAAAAGACAAAAAAATAAAAAGAGAAATCCAAAGTTCAAATAAATGAAAGAGCAAACTGAAGGACAGATAATAGCTAACAAGGAGATAGATCTTTTACAAAAGGGAAGGGGACTGAGAGATGCAGGCAGGGGACAGGCAGGGGAGGGGAGAGGGGAGCAGAAAGACTGAAGGTGGGCCGTGTACATGTGCCAACTCCCTGGGAGTGATGTAATCAGTATGCACTGAAAACATGTACTGATAACAATAAAAACTAAAAAAACCCAGTGCCAGGCTGGGGTGTGGCTCGGTAGTGGAGCGTATGCTTAGCATGCAGGAAGCCCCAGCCAAACTCAGCACCACACTGAAATATGTACACTTCAGTGCCATTTGTCCCAGCCGTTTTTCTTTCCTTTCTTTTTTTTTATTTTTAAAGGGAATAAAACAAAACAATAAAAAGGAACCAAACAAAACAGTGAGAACAATATTAGATTTCAAAAACAAGACAGAAGGAAATCCCCCCTAGTTGCTGTATTGCATATTGTTATCCTCTTAATAGATGCTCAAACCACCAGCTTTAGGCCTGCAAAGTCAATCAAACAATACAGGCATTAAGTTTTTTTTTTCCTTCGGTAGCTATCATCTCAGCCTGTGTTCCTCTGAATCAGCCGGTTGCTTACAGGGGTGGGGAGGGGGCTCTTCTTGTCTCCCAGCCCATGTGCCAGCTGGCTCATGGGATTCTTCTCTGGCCCACGACTGCCTCCCAGTTGTTTTTCAAAGCCTCAAGATGCGCATGAGTTCTGTGTGTGCCTGTGTGAGATCACCAGCCTCCCTCAATTAGCAAAGCTGATGTTTCGCTTTCTACCCCCAACCAACATCTCACCATCACCAACTCCTCTGGTTATTAAAAATTCCCTGGAAATGGGGGGTGGTTAATAGTTGCCCCATAGGCTATCCTGTGAGCTGCTACAACTGTGCCACTTTCCCCTTTTCGTGATGTGAGAATAATTTTGACTTTTTGTTATCATTTCTTTACCTAACTTTCTGTTTCTAGCTTTCGGTGGAGAATGCTGGAAACTCTTAGGTGCGCTGGTTACTGCTGATTCCCATCTCCAGCTGATGTTCTGCTTGTGATCCCTGAGAATCTGTTCCAGTTTGTGGA